>SWEM01000540.1:0-21069 GCA_019593585.1 Nitzschia palea | reverse complement strand
GTAAATCGGCTCGTGGAATTTCGGAGGCTTTGGCGCGAATTCGATCCTTATAAAATTCCATTCCAAATTGAGTATGGAGTGGGAACAAACAATGATGAAAGATTCGATACAAGTCTTCATTGTTGGTCGCTGCCAATCGAACAACATGGGCGGACGATCCCTGTGGCAATTCGATGGGCGAAATACCCATACAAACTCGCCCTGCCAAACCAAGATCCTTCAAAGAAAATTCTGTCGTAGTATTGGTGGTGGAGACGTCATTATTAAAATCGTCATCTTGTCGCTCTTGTCTTTCTCGTACTCGTGTGTAGGAACGCATCAAGGCATCCGACACGACTTGACATTGTTGTTGAACTACCTGGACGTGTTCACCGAATAAAATCAATGACGCAAAGGCATGAAAGGTTCCAACACCCAAGGGATCATGTGTTTCATCATGTGTGACAGTGCCGGCGCCGTTTCGGTAGGCATTCAAATCCATATGCATGGCATCTTGTAAAAATGGAATGGTATTGTTGTTGTTGCTATCAATTTGTCCAGTAGAAAAATATAAGGAGGTCCTTGACGATAATCGATCAAAGGCCCAATGTTCTCCATTCCGATATCGACCACTCGAAAACCAATCAATCAAGGCGACGGAGGAGGTCGGATCAATAGTGAAATTTTGTGTTTGTTCAAAGGAACTAGATCGAAACAGGGAACATGGATCGGGTGCCCAGACTAGTATGGCTTCGGGACCGACAGTGGCTTGCAAGATGGCTTGACAAATATTTTTTTGATTTGGCACTCGTTGCGTATAAATTCGAGAGGCACCTTGGGTCATGACACCTAATCGGGCTTGGGCGTCCACCTGAACATGCAGTTCTACCGAATCACCTTGTAACATTCCACCGCCATAATTTGACAAGGCACAAATGGCAGCCCCTGCTTGCTCGACACTGGATTTCCAGACGGGGACTAATCGTACTGGAGCCTTGTGACTTACTTGGGTTAATCGAGTTGAAGGTGATGAATGGACGAGTCCCGACACGATTCCACCACCACGACCACTACCCTCGGCGGAAGCCGTCAAGCGTCCAATTCCATGCTTAAAACTTTGACGAATGGACATGATAAATGAAGAGAGAAGTTGGTCTTTAGTGTATTCCTGTACAAGTACCAATAGGGATCAGGGGGGTCAATGCCTACCGGTAGATGGTGTGGTGTGTGGTATGTCAGCAATAACCAAATGCCGACGGTTCTGCCGGAAGATCCTCGACGAGGCGAAAAATAAAGATACCAAAAAATGTGGGGTTGTCACCCTCGGTGAGGAGTCACTCGAGTCAATTTGTTGTTCTTTCCGTCGACAATCGAGACATTTTCGCTCTTTTTCTTCACTTTTCGAGGAAGGATTGGATTACACAAAAGAAGATGCGTTTGATTTCTTCATTTTTGCTTGATTCTTGGCATTTTGTTGTGAGTCTTCTTGTTTCTTGTATTCCTTTGTTACTTTCTTTGTCGAGGAGTAAAGCTACGGTTACCTGCCTGGTTCCTGGGCTGGAAGGAATACTAATTATGTACACCTGGTACACCTGGTACGCTTGTAGTCCTTGTATCCTCCTTCTGCTGCCGCCATTGCAAGCTGAATTTTGTGGTTTTTGAATTCACTGTCCTCCACGTGCTTGCCGACATTTCTCTCCCTGGGAATGTTTCCCTGCCCCGGTGCCAAGATAGATCCATGCTGATGGTGCACTAGTTTCATACAATCAGCCATGTGCAAGAACAAGAAGCATCACGAAAACCGTCGTGATGGAGCTCTGATACTAGTAACCCCCGTAAACAACTTGCTCCCTTCGACTCATGTTGAAATGACGTGGACAATATAATATTTACTGTTAGTTTGAGTTTGCTTTAACATTGGTATCACTCTCGGCGACGTCCTCCCCTTCGTCTTGGTATCCTTCCAGCTCTTCCTCTGTTAATCTTTTTCTTTTTGGCTTGGGCAGGTTGCTTCTTTCCTAGATTTCGTGGTCTTAAATTAGAATGATGAAAACTCTCCACATCATTGTCGTAGCCAAGCTCCTTAGGAACGTCTGCTATGTCGTTCCCCCCAAAGTCTTGAAAGCGTCTCGCCGCAATCGATGATTCGTCGTCGTCGCTCATGATGTCGTCAACTTCGTCGACGCTAATATCTTGAGCTAGAGCATCTTCGTCCGCATCCCATGGGGAAATGGCAAAGTCATCAAAGTTCTTTCCAAATCTCATCATGGTACCTTTGTCCATGCCCTTACCTTCATCATCCGCCCATGATTCAGGATCGGATACAGCTGAAGAACCGTCCTCCAATGATGGTGGCGTCAAGTTATCCCCATCCACAACCACAGCGCCATGGTTGCATACAAAGTTGATGAGGACAATGATGATGGTAAGCTTCGTCCACATTTCTCCCTGAAAGCCTCGACAAAATTACTTTGGCCAGCTTATGAAAGGGGTTAACCTCGTGTCATTGCGATGAAAACCTTTTCCAAAACAGTTGTTGTTAAGTAGACGCGAATACCGAGAATGTGAAGGTCGCACTTGGACCTTCTTGGCGCCAGGTTATTGCAATCAGGTAAGTACCATTTACGGCAAAATAACCTCTTATAATGATGGGGCTTTTCATCTCGATCTATACTTTTGCCACATTCTTTTCTAGAAATAAGGATTCCTGGTAGAAAATGATACTCTATTTAACCTGAGAATCGATACCAGGTACAGTTTTCTTGGCCGGTTGAACACATGGTACAGGATCACGCTGACCAATTCCATCTCAGCCAATCAGAGCAAGACAAATATTCCTCATCGTGATAGTGACGACAGTCGCAGTGCGCAACGGAATTTGAGAATTTAGTAGATCCAGCCACACTACCGTAGTAGTGAACCGTACCTGGTACCTGGTACCTGGTACCAGGAACTACCGGCAGTAGGCACGAGGCACATCTAAACCTGTGTGGAGTCCCTTGTTCATCAGTCCTTCGCCACTCGCCACCCATGACAGTTCCTGCTCGGTTGTATCCCGAGTGGATGAGGACGAGAACGACGATGGTACAAGTACTAAGAAGCTTGTTGGTCCACATTTGTCTGGGAGGCAGTCTTGACAATTTTTTTGCAAGATTATAAAGAGTTACATTGTGCTATTGCGATGAAAACATCGTCCTAAGAGTTGTGGTTAAGTTGGCGGTCTTATATTAGGAGAAACGAGAACCGACCTCAGTTCCCAAGTCCTCCAGCAGTCTTGACGCTTGTTTATATCTTAGGTAAGTACCAGTAGTAACGGCAAAGAATCACTCGTAAAAATGCGACTTTTGTGGTTTTAGAAATAAAAGGATGAAACGAGATTAGAGGTAGTACCGGTACAGAATAACGACCGTTCATTTTCTTGTACCTGGTACACACACGAAATGCATCACGCGGACTACCCTTTCCAGCCAATCAAGTGTTCGACGACGAAAGAGATCCCGCAGTGAGACATTTTTTCCAAGGAATGGTTTTTAGAAGAGGGCCGAAAAACTTCTCCCACGGAATTTGCGACTACGGTTTGAACGGTAGTGTTTCCTGTTTGGTCAACCATTCCAACTTTGATGTAAGCAAAGGACCTAGGCTAGTTTTGGCAATCATGTTTCGGCCACTAGACGGAAACGCAGTAGAAGGCGGACTATCGACTTGAACAAGTAGTAGGAAGTACTCTGTTGCACTCTTTGCTTGATACTATTTTGTTTGATTAGTATTAATATATTAGTTTGTTAATTTTTGATTATTCTAATTATAGTGGTTGAAATTACTATGGAATTTCATCCAAATTGCAGGGTGGTAGATGGGGACAATCTTCGAGATGTAATTGATGGACTTGAAAGGCACACAGTACAGTTTCGGGTAATTCTTCTTGTTCGGACGCTTCAATAATAAAGGCAAAGGCAATGGTCAAGGATTTGGTATGTCCCTTGACAACACTGAGAATACCCTTGGCAATACTCGAGGCGGTAATAATCACATCGACTTCATAGACAGCCTTTTTCCGACTAGCAGCAGCAGCAGTGGAAGGCTCCTTGGTGTTGGTGGTGTTGGTTGGCGGCGATGCATCATGAAAGTAATATTGAAGAGGAATGACTTTGCCCAATAGGGCAGGCGCGGTTCCATTTCCCACGGCGGCTCGAACAATCCAGGGTCCATCCATGACCACTGGTAAAAGTTTGAGTCGTTTATCTCGATATTGTTGATCTCCCCTGACAAAGTTGGACCACACCGTGGCGAGTTTGTCGGGAAATTCCGACAGGGGTGGAACAGTAAAGTAGGAAACAAAGTTACCAAAGGGTAACAAAAAGTTGACCAAGAAGGTATCTTCTTCCTGCAATTTGCCATTGAGGACACTGGGATGTCGGGCAATGTGTCGTTCGGGATTGTCCGTCAACCAAACATCGACCCCACGACATTTAAAGGGAGAAGGTCCACTGGGAATTTTGATTCGATCTTCCAAGTAGGATTTACCGCGGACACGAAAGATACTATTGTCCGGAGGACTGGACCAACACGATTCTCCATTGTTTTGTGGCCATTGAGGAAGTGGCGATGAAAGTCTTGACACGAGGACACTAGCCTCATCATCGTCACCATGGTGTTCCAAATAATCTAGGTCATCTTTGGAATCTACCGAGGATGTATCAAGAATCTCATGATCGACCGAGGATGGTGCCGTAACGACGACGGTAGACTGAAAGCTTCGGGCAAAGGAATCTTCTGGATGGTTCGTTGCCACAGACAGGGGAGGACGAGGCAGGACGGGTCGCACTGAGGGTTGTGATGAACGTACGTGCAATTCTTTTTTGCTGGACCAATATTCCTTTCCCAAGTAGGCCGCCAAACACCAACTACCCATTAATACATCCATTCGTAGAGTGATGGATACCATGGATTGTTGATAGACCCGTGCCAGTGGTATAGAAAGTGCCAAGCCAAGTCCTGTCCCTCCCATGACCATCCATGGTCGTTGCAGTACCCAAAACCACGTCATGATTTGCCAATTATCGGATAGTGGTGGTTTGGACGCCAGCCACTTTTTGACAAAGGCATCGGTATCGTCTTCGGGTACCATAATGGTCCTGCGTACCAGAAGAGATCGTTCAAATTGATGAGGGGTCAGAGTTTTCCACCATTCAATCGGAGCCTGAATAGGATTGTCGGTATCCAAAACAAAACATTTCTTGAGGGCATTGGAATTGACAATATTAACATCCATAGCCAAGGCCCGGAGGAGTTTGTTGAGTAGTGGAAAGGATTGGGCAATATTGTGTAGTATAGGATTGGTATCCGAGGTTGGATAGTCTTGTAATGCCACGGGTGGAAGGGGATGTAACAAGAGTTGGGAGCGCCATTCATCAATCAAGGCGAGCGAAATTTTGGAATCCAATTCCCGAGAAAGTTCATCCAAGAGACGAACAAAGTCATGCGCGGTTCGTAGAATTCTCCGTTCTTCGACCTTGGTACCTTGTATGAGCAAGAGATCGAGTTTATAGGCCACTTGCCATTGCAAGAGTAATAAACTAGCCGCTGGAGACGAGGCAGGGACGCGTACAATTTGAAAATCATCCACTTTGGTGACCACAATCCTTCCGACTTTTTTGGGTTTGTGATTCGTGACCAAGACGGCCGGGGAAGAATCTGCCGTGTTGGCAGTGGCCGCCCCAATACTCCCGGCACTCGAGGAATCCAACCAAGGTTCTTCTTTCTTATTATTGTTGGCATTAATAGTGGTAGCCATTGTCATTGTTCGTGGTTCAAAGAATATTGGATTGGACGACGACAACGACGATGACGTTGTTTTTGGTGGGATTCGTTGTGTGACCGACGGAATATGACAAGAATCTCCCAAAAAGTTGATTCGATCGGTGGAATAGTCTCCATCTTGCATTGTTTGTTGATGGGTCGCCTTGCAAACGGATGCCGCCCACTGCAAGACAATGACCCACGTCTGCGCCTCTTCCAGAGTTGAGACGGCACAAAAATATTCTCGGGGTGGTTCATTCTGTGGTTGTAATTCCAAATAACAAACTCGTTGTCCACGAAAGAGAAATCCATACGAACCCTTGGGCAAACCGACATGCAAATCTCGTAGAGTCGTAACATCAATAATTCGAGCATGATAAATGACCAAGGTATCCTTGGGAATCATATTGACATGGTCCCAATCCGAATCTTCGGGTAATGTCACATCTGCGGTTGGTGGCAATTCATAGTATCGCACTAGACCTGTATCACAAAGTTCCAAGTACCGGGGTCGCCAAACCCGTCGTATTTTTCCTCGAATATGGGCTCGTCCCGCATGACGTATGGCGGGGTCACGGGGACTGGGAGTTGTTGGGCGGGGTGGCCGGTATTGAAACGAAGGCTGCGACTGACCGCCCTGTTGCTGCTGGGACTGTGTTTGTGGCAGTGAATTGGGCGGCGGCTGCGATTGGGGTTGTAGAGAAGGAGACGACATTTCGTGATGGTAGTGAGATGTTGCAATCAAATGCTTTCGGTGAGTGAACTGCAAGGACACAGAGTTGTCAAGGAATAATAATAATGCCTGGGTTTATCCATGTTCGACGAAAAATGGTGTCGTCATAGCACCATGGTGACAGCCGAAAATCGGGTACCAACCCTACACCGGTACTTTCGAAACCCTCTTCTCGATTGAAAAACGATACACATGGATTTTCCGTCCGTTCGACCTGACTGGCGCGAAGCGTGCCTGTTGGAAGCATCGAAACTCGAAAGTCCAACGAAAAAATCTCCCACGTACGACCATGGCGCCACAACCGTCCACGATATGATGTCAACGCACTACTACTACTGTCAACGACCACTACGTGTACCACTTTTATTCTCACCATCACCACCATTCACTGTCAAACAAACCAAACTACACTACCACCAATAAAAATCCTCAAATTCAACCAATCATGATCCGATCAGCACCACTAACTGTGGAACAGGGACCTAATCTCCGATCACAAGATGTCCGATATCGAAGAATAGGAGGAGAGCAGCCCTATCGAGATGACCCGGTACGTGGTCTACCAGCATTGACTCGTGTGTTTATTTTTTTTGGATAGATTGCTATCTCACACGCACGCTTGTACACCCACAATGCTGTGTGGTAACTGTCGTCTTGGTGTAGAATTCACCCTTTCATTTACATTCCTACACGCCTGGTGGGTATGGACCACCGGCGCCTGATGATGAACAAAAGGGAAAATATCCATTATCCTCTTCGACATCGTCATCATCCGCCACTTGTTATCAATGGTGTTGTGTCGGAACACATGAAGCTGATAATGACAATGACAAACATTACTATCGGGATGAATTTAATGATTTGTCATGGAATTGTCGTTTGGGGACTACCGATGAACATGGGATATGGCTCAATCAAGGAGATCATGCGGGGACGATCATGGCATTGATGGTATGGATCTTACTGGGATATTCTATGCTTACCATTACCTTTATTGCACAAATGGGGGGTATCCGATGGTATTGGAGTTGGATCTATACCTGTACTTGTTGTTTGGCATTGGCCAGTCATATGAAGACATCCTTGACCGATCCGGGAAGTGTACCACCCTCGGCGGTACCCACGGAAGAACAACGCAAGGCCGAACGATTGTCCATGTGTAGTCAGTGTCAAACCTTCAAACCACCCCTATCCCATCATTGTCGGATTTGTAATCGATGCATCAGCCGCATGGACCGTAAGTGTTGTCATACCCTACATTGATACATTCTCCCCATTTACCCACACTCATGCACTCTATTTTTCCCTCTCTATATTTATTGTCACTAGATCATTGTCCTTGGATGAACAATTGTGTGGGGGCGGGCAATCTCAAGCATTTCTTTCTCTTTTTGATTTATACCTGGACTTGTAGCGTACTAGCCTTGTCTCTGATGGGGTACAATTACTTTTTCTGTGATGCACCCCAATGTGAATACAATGTGGTCTTGACACAATTAGTCAGACTCATGACAATCTTGGGGATTTGTGCCTTTCTCTTTACCTCGAGTATGCTCATGAATATCATTTATGGACTCATGACGGGCATTGGAACTATTGATCGACTCAAAAAAAAGGCTACCAATACCATGACTGAAAGTGAGGAAGAACCAGTTCCCTTTATTGATGTCTTTGGCATTGGACCCCTCTGGACCTGGCCCTTGCCCATGGATCCCGTCTTTGAAGATTATGATCGAGTCATGGGCTATTCGACCCCTCAACGATTATTACGGGAACAAATATTGCGAGAACAAAAAGAGGGCATGAATGGGAATAGTCCCTATTCACCTGTATAAAGCTTGTAGTAAACTAACAATATGCGCCCCCTCGAAACGGAAAGTTTGTGACTCGTCGATGCCTTCGACTTTTTTTCGCGCTACACTGTATTTGCATACAAGAAAGCACATCGTTCCATGATGACTGCCAGTCTAGTAGTTTTTGTATTTTACTGACTCAGTGTCATGATCCATTCATCGTTGC
Source organism: Nitzschia palea (assembly GCA_019593585.1). NCBI lineage: Eukaryota > Bacillariophyta > Bacillariophyceae > Bacillariales > Bacillariaceae > Nitzschia > Nitzschia palea. The sequence goes on along the minus strand of SWEM01000540.1, from coordinate 12,539 downwards.
TACTCCCACCAATAAATTCTTGAGACTACTTTCGATAGCCTTGCGATCGGTAGCCATGGCAAAGGGTTGAACCAAATTGGATGGACATTTCCATCGATTCGTCAAGATTTCCACCAATACTTGTTCTTGATATAACTGTGGAACATGGAGTCGCAACAAATCCAACAAGGCTGCCATTTCGAGTACACAACGCCATTGATTGGCATCCTGGATCGAAAAATTGGGTTGCCCAAAGGACTCCAAGGCACCGGGAATCAGTACCGAACATAGGAATTGAAGATATCCTTCGACTACCGATGCCGGTGGTGGAGTAACATTGGTGGTGGTTGGTGCTGTAGTAGTAGCAGTCGTCGTCGTTGTCATTATCATCCATTGTTCCAACACTTCCTTGAAAAATACCAAACACGTCTTTTTCATGGCAACATCTTCTACACGAGTTGCACCCTCACACATGGATTGCAAGATGGTTTCCAAACTTGATAAATTGGTACTCGTGTACAAAACACCCGTAACTTGATGGACGGCGACATGATTCAATACCATGTAGGAAAGTTTGCGAATGGAGAGTTGTTCGGTTTGTTCATGAGGAGCCCGAGCTGTTGCACCATCATGAGCATTATTGTCACCCAGAGTCGCCACAGTATTGGCAGTGGTACTGCTGCTACTGGTCGTCATGGTACTACTCGCCAGCGCATGACACTTTTGTAAAAAGGGAATCAATGCCGCATCCAAGGCGGGAATACTCTTTTCACGGAATTTGATGCAGAGTTGATTGCAAAGTTGAGCCACATCCAAAATATCTTCTTGTGTGCAGTGAAGGATAACCAATTGCAATAATCGTGGCATGACGGGCAAGACCTTGTCTTCTAAACATTGAATGAGGCGTTGGATAAGGATCAAGGATTTGTTACGAACCGCCTCAATGGTGGGAAGAGTTTCCAATACTTTGATTGCAAATTGAAGGGTTTCCACCAATACTTCTTGGACAAGGTCAGAAGGGCGTTTAAAGCCTTTGCTCAAAAAGGCAATCGCTGCCAGCGAGGATGACAATATTTCACCATAGGTTTCTGGATCTTGATAGATAGCTTCTTTGCGTTCCAAGACTTGCTCAATGGATCGGATATGAGGAGTAATAACTTGGGTCAAGTATTGTTGTTGTTCCTGAGGTTCCAACCCCGTCTTGCCAAGCAACAAGCCAATCGTTTCAAACAAGTTGAGGGTATCCTCGGATCGGAGTTGGACCGTGGTATTTTCCAACAATCCTTGAATTCCTATTACCGCCGTCTCGACATACGGGCGCATGGGATTCGGACCACTACTGTTGCTATTGTTGCCCACTGATTTAACAAGTCTTAACAAGATGTAGCAACATCGTGATCGGACGCGAGAATGTTCATGTTGGAGTCCACGACTTCCCGTTAAGGATTGAAGGACTTTTTGTAGCAAATCGGGGAGATCTTTGAGTAATGGATAGTAGCGGATAGCAATTTCATAATACAATGTAATAACTTCACGATGAGGATGAAGGGTAATATCACTGGTGTGTAGTGCCACGAGGAGATTGCAAAACGTTTCATCGCGCATTACCACTTTCATTCCAGGTGGGGGTCGAATTCCTTCACAGTAATGATACACCAATCGTAGGGCAGCTTCTATATCGGGTGTTGGAACAGTCGAAAGGGGAACGGGGAGTTGGGCCCACGTTTCACAAATAAATTGCAAAAAGGCTTCGGGAGCGGCCCGGATAAATTTTTGATTCAATTTTCGTAACTCGGTCCGGTAGACTTCTTCTTCGGCCTCGTCTTCATCTTCATAATCAAATTGAAAATCTGGAGGATATCTCATTTGACGAAATGTCACCCGCAGTAATTGTGACAATACCGTATCGGCGGGTGATAGCGGCGGTGATCCATTGGGTGGCAATGGAACAAGTGCACCTGCCAAAGTAATAACAGCACAGGATACATCAATATCATCATAGGCAAAACATCGAAAAAAGAGATCCAATAGTTGTGAACGGATGGTTGCCTGATCCGGTGTTAGAGTAGTAGACCTGCCGTTGGGAGTTGCTCCACCACCACCACCAAGCATCATCGATACGACTTCTGACCCCGTCCGATCAATAAACTTTGCAACTTCCAACACCACATCGATTGGACTGGCGTCAACAGTTTCTAAGTTGACATGGGCGTGGATCTGTTCCAATACATGAGTATGGAGTAGTATAGCAATTTTCTTTTCTTCTTCCATTCCTCGAGCCATGAGCTCTTGGAGACACTCTACCGCCACGACGGCAGCATCGGCCATGGGAGAGTCTGTCGTACTACCTTTGGCCAAGGCCGTAAAAATCAACTTCATGACGTGTAATTGTTCATCCAATACCAAGGACAAGTCAATCCATGCCATGAATCCTTTGAGTGCGGTGAGTGCCAAGATTGAAATCTGAAGGTGTTGAGGTGGGACTGCACCATTGCAGCCCTCTAGCGATTGAAGTAGCAAGGAGGATATAGTTGTAATCAATTCAGCGCAGATGCTCTGTGCTGGTGGAGTAATCAAGGTTGTTGTTGTAACATTGTTGTGGTCGGTTGTAACTGCATATCCTCTTAGCATGTCCTTGAGTTTGGCATTATCAGGAGTTTCATGATGCCCAAAGTCATCCATTAAAGCTACCAATGTTCTCAATAGAATATCGGGTGCTCCTTGTAACAACTCGATACTTTGCAACTCTTCAAAGGCGGTAGGCCAATCCCCCGCCACATAATCGAGTTGAATCAAACTAGCTAATAACACTCCCACTTTGGTTCGCAAGAATGTTGGACTCCAACAACCTGGCTCATTTAATACGGACCAAAAGAGTTCTTGACGTAATCTTTGGCGTTGTTCCAATGTTGTGGAACGCAACTTGAGAAATGCCGTAAGAACAAAAAAGAGGACCACATCCTTTTTCGATGACCTCACGACTGGAATCAGGGCATCCGCCAGAACTTGTCCGTCGGTAGTAGATATCCAATGATTCAATACCGCATTCGCTTGCTGCTGAGTTTGTAGGTTACTGCTATCTGAGGCTAGTAAAACATATTGCTCGAACTCCTCCGGCGTCATTACTACCACTCACTGTCAGATGTACACGATTTTTCGTTGGTTTTCGTTTTTGTGTCGGTCCCGTCCCGTCACCGAATCATAGCAGTAGTATGCAGAAGTTTGCGTCTTGGAGTGGCTGTCAAATGTAGCTAGATATATTTTGTAGAGTCAGATAAGGAGATGGGTATTTGTAATCTGACTGTGAGGGGAGTTGAGAGAGTATGGGGAAACGCCGTGTTTCAGATTTGTGGCCATCGTCCAACTGTCACTCACAGTCACATGTTGTACGTATACCCGTTACCCGTTGGGGGCAGCTGCGTGGTTCTCCACCCACCATTCTTACGATGGATGGTGGCCGACTTCATACCCATGGCATGCTCATTGTACATACTTATAGGAATACCGAGGTTAAAAGACGGAAGCGGCACGTGCCGGGTCCACATTTTTTCTCACACGCGCACATCTGTCATTTTTTCGCTTGGCCAGCGCCAAAGGAAGACGACAAGAAAGTGGGACACCACTGCTGCTGTGAGAACAAAGTCGTGTCTATGAGATTTCATTTTCACTTTGACGCTTTGTTTCTATTATCGTTGGTATTGCTTGCCTTTGTTCACGTGAGTTCTGCCACATCCAACCATCCAGAAAGTTGCTCCACCCTAACAACAAGTACAACGACGACCACGGACATTCCAAGCCACGACAACCCCAACTCAAAAATGTCTACCGTGTCTACCAAATATCAACAAGATGGCCCCGAGGCCCAAGAAATTGCTCAATATTTACCCTTTTTCCCCTTTAAAGGTATTCCTCGATTTTATGATATTGGTGGGTTTTTGTATGAACCCGCCATTTTCCAAAAGATTGTGGATATCTTTGCCGATCGTTATGCCGAAATTGGAGTCGATGTGATTGCCGGTTTGGATGCGCGAGGCTTTGTCTTGGGTCCACCCATTGCCTTGAAACTTGGCAAGCCCTTTGTGATGATGCGTAAAAAGGGGAAAATGCCCAATTCCGTTTCCAGTGACGACTATCAAACAGAATATGGCAGTCGCTCTGGACTTACCGTACAACGAGACAAGATTAAAGAGGGAGATCGAGTTTTGATTATTGATGATTTAGTTGCCACTGGTGGAACTCTGAGTTCGGCCATTTCCTTGGTCAAAATGCTCAAGGGAACCGTGGTCGAATGTGCGTGCGTAGTGGAACTCAAAATGTTTATTGATCCACCCGCAGAATCCGGTCTACCTTCCCGATCAAAATTGTTTCAACAACTTGGTCATGGCGATGTACCAGTATGGGGTTTGGTTTCGGAAGATATATTGACCAATGAAGCCACATTGCCAGAAGACTATGTTGATGATGGCGAGGAACATTAGTAGTTGATTTGTCGCGTATAAGATAGAACTCGTTCCAATGCCGACCTGTTGCTAGATTTCAATGACAGGGACAGAGGAGATATATATGCAAATGGCATGCGTGCTAAGGCCATCCAGTATTTGTCCTTTGGTTGGAAACTAGGCAGCCAACCAGCAACCGAGCAAGCAAAGTGCTATTGTGGCAAGTAATGCGCAATCAAATCGTGTAAAAGAATCATTGCTTGTTGATGGCCGACAATGCGCATACGATCGTCCATTATTTCATTCCTCAATGGCGAATCACAAGAGTAACAAGGTACTAGGTAGTTTCATTTTTCTTAATGCCATTTCCCGATGAAGGGACGAATCGATGCCATGGCTAACTGTAAGCTGGAGACTGTCCGATTGGTACGAGTACTGTACTTTTACAAAACAGAATATCACCTTTTACTTGATCACCACTTTTGAAATATCAGCCACAATTACCGGTTTATATGCACTAAAAAACAAAAGTGACTCAACCTATCCTGGCCTTCAGCAATAATGACAGGGAGGTGGATTTTCTTCATCGAGGCAAGTCTTGCTAGACTCCTGAAACATTGGAGTTGCAAGGTACCGCTCCCATTTTGCGTAGCTCGAACCGCAGGGACCTAGCATTTCAATTTCAAGGTGGTCATTCACTACATTGGTTCAGGATGCGAATCCTTCGGATCGTTGCCTTCGGATTTTAGAACCCACCCAATCAACAAGCAAGATAACAATAACGGTAACTGGAAGAAATGTCCGTGGCAGCGGGAGACACAACGTTGGATCAGCAGTGCTCGAATAACAGGAGTACTGGCTGGCAAGAACCATACCTGGTGCATGACTCGAGCAAGATTTCACAGAGGAGGGGCCGTCCTGTTGTGCAACAGAATCAGAACAGGGTACCGCTCCTCGATTTTGAATCCAAACAGGCCAAAGCTACCCCACCCCAAAGCAAACAACAAAAGGTACGCAGAAAGGCTTCAATGTTGGTCCACTTTGTTGCTCGACCAGCGCTGGGCGGGTGTTCTTCAAGTGGATGTTGCACCAATGTCAATTCCAGTGATGGACAATTCATGGGCATGGTGGGTGGATGCGTTGTCACAAGACGTGTAACGATGTTCCCCCCGTATATTGATGATATCTACATCTCAATCGTTGGAATGATCTCGATAATCATGATGGTCCATGTGGTCACCTGGGCGTTACAGGACACCTCTTTACACATGCGAACAGTGCCGGTCGCAAACTTCCCTATTATGCAAGAATCCGCCTTGATACTGCTGACTTGGTCCAAATATACACAGACAATACAATTGGAGAAGTGCTTGAACATGAAATGGGTCATGCATTAGGGTTTGGTTCAAAATGTATTCGCGAAAACCGGGTCTCGCTTCTGATAGCAAGTTCCTCGCACAGTACTCTCAACAAGAATGGAAAACCATGGGTTGCTCAGAAGCGATTCCTATTGAAACTGATGGAAAATCGGGAACGCCGGATCCCATTGGGATGAAGCATACTTGAACGAGGAACTCGGGTTATGGCGATCTTTCGATTTCCCGTTACCGTTCACGTTTGACGATTGGAGTGATGAAAGATTTGGGATACAATGTGAACATGGACGCAACTGATCCTTTCACTTTGAATAATCTCAGTCGCAAGTTAATGTGGCACCTTGTCCGAGTCGATGAATTCACTCTACCACTATACGTATTATCAAAACACAGTTGCCTATCTACCTTGCGACTTCACACAACTGATGTTCCTGGTACAAGTACCAGGTACCAGGTACCAGGTACCTGGTACTTGTACCTGGTACCTGGTAAAAGAAGGAATATGAACAAAAACGCTCTTGAGCACAAATAAAAATAAATTAATGCCGGTACTTGAACCTTCGCTAGTACATTCAGCTACTTGCAAGCCCGTCGGCGAACACGGAAAAAGTTGCATCGCGCACTAGTTCAACGGTTCCCCCACAAGAGATGCGAACACAGATTTATGCCACAGGCCTCACTTTTTGTTCCTTGGGTTCGCGGGGTAGACGCGATTTTTACCTTGCTGGAACACAGAAGAGAAGGTGAATGTGCTATTGCTTTCCGATATTTGTTTGCTTGCACTTGACCGATGCGAACATAGGACTGAAGCCTTGCTGTTGCAGTGTGCAAGTTATTCAGATCGACGATTCCGAATCCTATCCTACAACAGTCTTCGTGATCCCCCTTTAAGAAAAACATGCCCAATAAATAGACAAAACCGAAAAGTGACTGAGAACTAACCTTAGTTCAATCAAGAAAATATCGACAACAAAAAGAAGGGTATCTTTATCGATTCTGTTCTCATGTGCAGCCAGAACAAGATCATGCGAATGGGGGCAAACTGATTGATAATCATGCGAATCGTCTCAGGTTCGGATTTTCAAACCAATTCATGATTCCAAGACAAAGGCAGACCGTGTTCCACCAGTGGGCAATTCGTTGTCATGCTCACAAATTATTAAAACAAAGAAAAAGTCACTCACAAGTCAAAGAGCTCTCAACATCACAATGATAATCCTCCTTGTCAAGGGCGTTCTTACCCCTCTTGCACCATTATCCTCTTCTTGGTCCGGCACCATGAAAGGGAGTACCCATGCACGAAAAATTGCCATTCTACTTCTTTTGGTGCACACTTGTGTTGAAGTAAGTGGAGCATATATGCGCGGCAGCCATAACAACATCCTCACGACCAGCGGAGGAAGGACAGAAGTGGGACAGAACTTGCAAGAACCATACCGAGTGAATGTCCCCAGTAAAATCCCAAAGAGGGACACTACTGGTCCACAGCAGAATGAAAAGGATGCTTCACAGCGAATTCTGAAGCCCAAGCAGAATGCGGCGAAACAGCCCAAAGCGCATCCTGCCAACCCAAAGCCACCGAAGAAAGACATCAATGGTGGCTACCTTGCAGATTGGGCATTGTGCACTCGCAGCGATCAGTGCAGCAATGGTTGTTGCAGCCATGCCCTTTCTCTAGATGGACAATTCAAGTGCACGCCAATGGATGGTGGATTCCAATCGGATTTGTGCATTTTGTCGATGAGTCCTGGTCCTACTCCAACCAACCCACCTGGAGCTACTGCAACAGATCCTCCTGGTCCTACTCCAACAAATCCACCTGGTTCTCAATATGGACTTCAACCAGACTGTAATCTGGATGATGAAGCAAAATTTAACATTTGTCTTGATTTGGGGAGCATGAATCCTGGTGTTTATCAGTCATGGATGGACAGTGCAATTGCTGCCCGTGATCGATGGCAAAACGTGATTACGGCAGATACTTTCCCAAAGTATGATAGTAGTACGTGGCTATCTGAAGCTCTACAAACCCTTGAAGGTGGGATTGCCACAACCGTGCCCCATTTCATTGATGATCTTTACATTGCTATTACTGAACGTGACATTGTCGTTGAGGGCGTTCTAGGCCTTGGTGGACCGACCTTTGCGCCTAAAGACGCTGCAGGTCACACGCTTTCAATCTCTGGTCGAATAATGCTGGATTATACTTACATTGCCCAGCTGCAAGCAAGCAACACTTTGCAAAGTGTTCTTGAACATGAAATGGGTCATGTACTCGGTTTTGGTATCTTGTTTGATGAGAATGGCCTCCATTCAGGAAGTGAAACCGATTACAAGTACAACGGAGTAAACGCACTGAACGAATGGAGAAAAATAGGCTGCATGGGAGACATCCCCATTGAAACCGATGGAGGAACTGGAACGGCAGGAGGCCATTGGGATGAAGAATGCTTGGTCGGGGAACTAATGACTGGATACGAGGGTGATGGAGATTACTTCTCGAGTTTGACCATTGGGGCGATGATGGATTTGGGGTACACCGTCAACATGAGTGCGGCGGTGCCTTTCACTTTGGATCAGTTAAGTCGCAATAATTGTGGTGTCTATTGCCCGGAAGCTACCGGTGCATTTTCGGTTGTGGCTGCGTCAAGATTGGAAAGTAATGTTGCCGCCGATGAAGGCATCGAGACCCATGCAATTTTTTCTGCAGCTGCAGCTGTGTTGCAAGAGAATCGGGCGAATCAACCGTTGGTTGTGCCTGATGGATTTAAATACGTGGGTGGTGATGTCATCAGCGTATACACCCAAGGACCCGATGGTAGCATCAAGTCGACTACTGTGACATGGAACCAAGTAGAAGACTACCTTGCAAGCGTTGTGGTGGTATAGCAAAGGCACCTCTTGTGTCTAACTTTGAGAGAAGGCAAAATAGTTGTATGAAACGAGAGAACACAACTTCAATAAAATATGGCACTAGTATCGTTAGGGCAACGAAACAAACCAACCAGCACTAGCGATGGTGCAGATATTATCGTTCATTCTGTGACCCATGGAAATTAGCATGCAACACCTCCCCTCCCACCAACATACTTCTGTACCTTGAAATAACAAAAGCCATCTGTCTGAAGATGGCATTCATGGAATTGAGTACGACGAGCAGTTGGTCTTGCAACTCGCCACAAGTGGCCCTAGTACTGCATGATGCAGATGCTTGTTTGTTGATCTAGTGCAACCTTCTTTTCTTTCGTGCTCTTAGTCTTTCACGGTGGCCACTTTAGCCTTTATTCACGTTTCAATCAAACTGCTACTCGGGCTAAATTGGATCATGAGCCATGACGACGGCAGACTTGATTCTTGTCAACGGAGACATCATTTGAAATATCCTTCGAGCCACTTCTGGGCACCCATCAAGAATGCAAACTCAAAATCCAGCATTCCATTACCACTTCGCGAGGTAGTCGAGGGCCTCTCCGTCACTAACATGTCTATTGATCCACCAGAAAACTCCTGTCCACAATAGAGATCCAATGATTCCAACGCGGTCATGACGATGTATCAATGCAGCCACATTACCAGACACCCATGCCGATGACGGCGAGGAACATTGGTAGTTGTGTTTGGGTATGTATTGTGTAGAACCCCTTAGGATATCGACCCATAGTTGCATCGCTTCTTCATCAGCTCTGTTTCATGGACTGCGCGATGAGCGCAAATGACGCGGCGTTGTCTTGTAAAACTCAAACCCATCCCGATCGCCACCATAAAAAATAACAGCAAGGTCAAAAATGGAGTGGAGGGGACGACCATGGTATTCGATTTCGTCGGTGATATCAGCATATCAGAAAGTGCGACAGACTGTTCGATGACTTTGCATTCCAGAGGCGTCGTGACAAATCGTGGATTCTCAAGTACCTGCTCATGCCACTTCCTCATAACGTCCAATGATGTTACTAATCGCGAATCTCCAAATCCAACATTATGCCACATAGGTTGGGCATCCCAGTCGCAATCAATATAGGACCACATTCGTATATCATATTCTTCAATCAACTCCAACACCGGCTCAAACCATAGGCTCCAAATGTCAGTGTCATTACCATTGACATAAATCCCGCCAAAGGGTGTTGATTCGGCAATCATTACCGGCTTTGCATGTTTCTGTGCCAATTCCAGTACTTCGACAACATAATTCCGTGACCCTCCCGCAAAATGACTGGATTCAGAGGCCCAGGGATAAAGTTGTTGAAAAATGGAGATACCGATCCAATCGACATAATCATCACCAGGATAAAACTCTTCCAATGAATCAAACCATCGAGGGGCTGCCCAAGAATGCCAACAAAATGCGACTTGACGATGACAGGAATGATATCCCAATACATCTTCGCATGCTCGCACCATGTGTCGAAAGGCTTGTTGGTAAACTACAGGATCTTGAGAATAGCCAAAATAGGGATTATCAAACTCTAGAAAAACAATCAAACATGCAAAAACCACAGAAGAATGTGAGTCATGAGAGGGGAGGATCCTTGAGTATCGGTGAGTCTTTCTCCGGTACATCACGCACCATATCCTACACGTAAAAACACTTTGGGAGTTTTCCATTGATTGATCCATGTGTAGAATTGTCGAATGTTTTTGTCGAGGGACCCATTCACAACATCTTGACATCCTATCGTCCCATTTAACCACAAACCAATTTGAATCCCAGAAGTTGAAAACGTGTCAATCAATCCCTGTGCATATTCGATGCCACTTCCATAGTCCACTGGTGTTTCCATTCCACGCAATGTTTGAATATCCGTGTAAAACATGGTAGCAGCAGGATGGAACGACCGAGTATCACGAAGGTTGTTCTTGTTGTCTTGCTCTTTTGTCGTCGTTGTCGTCGTCGTCGTCCATTGCCTTTGAGCTTTCACATAGTCTTGGATTGAATCGAGATCTTGTCCAATGGTAAGCAGAGTTTTCCCTCGTCCAGGATCACAAGACTTCGGCATGGTTTCTCGGCTGATAACTTATTTGATAGATCGGATATGTGAATCCATTCCCATCGGTGGCCGTCAAATTCCCGGTCGAACACGATTCTTTGACTCGTCCGAACACTTGGCGGCTTTACTAGTGTGAACAAGGACACCGGTATTTAGGTTATTTGTTAAATCTACTAACTTGAGAGCCACAGGTTCTTGACTTATTTTTATTACGACCACAACGCAAGCTCCATGATTTGCTTGTGCCCACGTCGGTATCCTCTCTCCAGGCTCCAGCGAACAACCGGTAGCTAGGCAATTTATATCTGGAATTAGTCAGTATAGCTACTACTACCGGTAGTTATGAATAATAGCTGTGGTCCTTGTACCAACGTTAGTACAAGGGAAATAGTACGATTACGGCAGATATTACCGTAGTTACTGGAGAGTTTGGCTATAAGTGGAAAAAAGGTGGGGTTTTGTCCGAGAACTTTTTGTCCGGACGCCACAAAAGTGTTGCGTCCATTTGGTTTCTCGTTTTCTGCGAATTCGCTTCTATCCACCGCAATGCTCTACAGGTTTCACTTCCAATTCAGCCTTGAAGTTCGTCGTGATGGCAATTTTTCCGAAGAATTGCAATTTGTTAACCTTCAAATTCTGTGAGCACGTTTCCAATGGCACATGTGATGTGTCGACGTCACACTGCCGGTTTACTTCATGTACTAACTATCATTTATGTGATGAAAAGATTCATCCAACTCCATATTCTCCTATATTTCACCCATATGTCATATTCATCAAACTCAACTCTCTATATCTAAAACCCGGTGGTGTTACTGAAAAGCTTCATCAGCTTTCCTGGTACCAGGTACACTCCAGAGACCGGATCGATGATTGAGTCAATCCCAAGGGCCATTAGAATAAACGTTGAAAGATTTACTGTTAATAGCCTCATAATTGCCCTCGGATCAATTCTGATAGCGTGTCGAGGAAAAGCATCGAATCTTATAGATTCTTGCCAACTACCGGTACCGGTCGCGGTAACTGTAATAAGAAGTTTTGAGGAAATGGAACAAATTTATTGCATCGGGAAGATACTATCAGGCATCACATCACATTGAAAAGAAACTTACGGAATTGTTTCGTTTGCTGATAAGGACGGTAAATACCATGTCATCATGCTCAACGACGGGCAGTTTGGGTTCCCGAGAAGATACTGCGAGGAAAAGTGGAGGGTACTCAAAGACAGCTCGGTCGACATTGACAGCCGACTCGAGTGAAGAGCGAGATTGCTGTGTCAATGAAGCCCTTGAAAACTCAGGTAGCTTCCAGCAGCCTTCTTCTGCTGAATCCCAAGGGGGCTCTCATGTTGACTACGCTGATATCGAAGCGATGACAAGGAGGACCAAAATATTTGTCATAATGGTTCTTCTCCTTGGCTGTTGTTCAAGTGCTGCTTTCCTTTATTTTGGGCTGACCAAAGTAGACAGTGAATCAGATGCCCGATTTGAGACAAGAGCAAGAGAGTTATCTCAAGTTGTGGAAACAACTTGGCTAGAGTACGAGCGGATTGCTGCGTCAGCGCATGAAGTGTGCAGTCGAGGAAACAAAACAACGCGAACTGAATTCCAAGAATTCTACGAATACCTCGTAGCAGATGGTATCGAATTTCAATCTATTCAGTGCGTGCCGAATGTCACTCATGCAGAGCGGGCGGCCCACGAACAAGAAGCGAAAGCATATTGGGAGACGAGGGTACCAGGATTTCACTATCCTGG
>SWEM01000053.1:0-97888 GCA_019593585.1 Nitzschia palea | reverse complement strand
TTAAACGGGTGCCCGTCTTGTGAGGAGGCCTGTTTCTGAACGATCATTTGGCATCAGGCTTGATCCATTTTTCATTTTTCCTTTCTGTTCAAGTTTTTTGAAATCTGTGCAACTGTGATATTGTGTATGATACGCATTACTTGCTTACAAGTCTTCAGTGCAATCCACAGCCAAAACGAATGTCGAATGCTTGTGCTCAAACCTCCCACTCTAGCCGCATCCTTCATAAGTATTTTTTCATTCTCTGAAACCAACGTCGACAGTAATGATTCATCACTTTCATTGGACAAATGGCAACAACACCTCACTGACACGAGACTAATGCAGTGACGAGGACACGTAGTGCATTCCAAATTGCTGTTTCGGATGGACTAGGATGCACCTTGGGCACAATGAAGCAACGGCGCCTCGTCGTCCCAGCAAAATGTCGTTGGTTCCGACGGCTCCTCTTTAGTCTGAAAGTTAATGAAGGGGTCAATATGAAGCGTTTTTTTGTCTCAGTATTGATCTTTTCAACTTCCTTTGTTGTTACAAACACGATACCCGAATGGGACGATGTTTTCATCTCTGCCTAGTACGGGATTGGCAAAAATGCCTTGATGTAGACAATGAGTTTGCATTCCCTACCACACTTGAATTATGGGTGCCCGTAATTGCTTGGAGTAAATCACCGGTGTCACAACCACCTCGCCATCCCGTCACTTGTGGCCATCTTAGGCGATTGATCAGTTGATGATCCCCTTGTCAAGCCTCCACGAGTAGTGTTCAGCAGTATAAAACCCTGAAGAAGACTCATAGTGGCTGTTCAAGAAGAATAGCAGCTGTCAAAGATCCCTCATTGTGTTAGTTGTGATTTGTGATTTGTGTTACTGTTGGCGATGCTGGAAAATCCATGTCGACAATAGAAAAGGACCTGGTACTAGCGTACTCTGATTCTTGTACAAGCACGCCCGCAGGCCCACGCATTGGTTCAACGGAAATAACAAAACACTCTAGGGTTCGGCATTTCGTTCGGTTATCCGTTCATAACAAATTTGCTATTTTTTTAACACATTCGTTATGCCGGTGACAGCACTTCGTTTCGCTTGACCCCTGGGAGACAGAACTTGATTTTTCTAGGTCCCGTTTTCGCTTGGTCACGGTAGCACCTGTAGGGAAAGCAGATCACACGTACGACGCAAAGTCCTCCCATCCCCCAGCGACCGATCATGCCCCGAAGAGATTTATCACCCTTCTCCACGTGGGGTCCAAAACACAAGAAACCCAAGGTTTCTGCGATGGTGTGATGTTGTTTCTGTGGACTTGCGATGATGCACCATGCTGCCAAAAACTGCCAGTGCTTGACGGAAGAAGGTACAAGTATCGTAGCTTTCGGAAACAATACCAGGAATGAACGGGGACAGGCCTAAAGGCACTGCCAAAGAAAGTGAAGGAGAAAATTCGAAAAAACTTGGACCGTCAACTGTCGAGCACTGTTATGCGCGTTCTCATCTTTTTCAATAATGTCGGCCCGCTGGAGACTACCGTTGGGCCCCATCTCAAGGTATAAGAATGTGTTGCAAAGCTCCATAAAAAAGATATGGGTATCGAGTGGTGAACCAACGATTGACCAGCTAGGTCCAAACGACCGTTCTTTCTTCATACTGAGACAGCAAGCCTTCCAATCGATTCCAGAATCAGGACCAAGCAATGTCGACAAGATGTGAGGGGCGCCATCACGTACATTGCTTCCAAGAGTTTGCATAATAGATCGCACTGAGCATAGTTGGAGCATTTCTTGTAGATATTCCTGACTTTTACGAAGTCGGGTAGTGCGAGTGGACAATGATTTCCATATAGTCTCTTTGTGTAGCTTTTCGGCAACTGATGCCAATTCCTTGTACACTAGACCAGCGGCTTCCAAGACGATGTGGTCCAGGATATGTATAGCAATATTCGATCCTTCTCGAAACATAAAATCTGAAAGGTTGCGGCCCTGGGTGCGGCATAATACTACTATGCCCATACAAGTTTTGTCCTCAGGGTCTTGTGTGAGAAAACATACGGCTTTGTAGGGAGTCCATTAGTGCAATTTTGTTTGCGAAATCGAGATGTCTTTTGTGAATCACTTACAATGACTTCCTTTCACGTTCACCCCGCGTTTGAAGCACAAGCTTGCACCGCAAGGAATGAGATCACGTTCCTCAGCTTCAATATGAAGCCCGTTGAGTAACGCTACTGAATCAAACTTATCAATCAATCGGTTTCCAAATGACTTGAGCACGACCCTTGCTCTGAATGTCCGATAATTCAACATTGGAATTCTACGGGAAATATCATGAAGAAGGAAGCGTCGCAATTAGTGCATGCTGGATTCATGTATGTAACATTCACTGGAAACACTGACCTTTTCTGTTGTGCGAGCGAGTAGCAAGCCATTAGGTTGGATAGAGTGGGAATCAGGTCCCCCTTATCAATTCTGTCGTCAGAAAGCCTGACAGCTCTTTCCACAATAGAAGCACTGAAATCCAAAAGCAAACTCTCCAATGCAAGGGATCGCTTTCGGGCATGCCAACAAGTAGTTTAGGGTCAATGATAGCAATCAAAGGTTAGGAGATTGGTGTCGGCCTGGTGACTTACGTGAATATCAGAACTCAGCTTGTCCAGCCCTGTAGAATCCTTTTCCAAGAAAGTTGCACTGACAATATTTGCGTATGGTTTCATAATTTGACCTCGCCGTGAACGTCTAGGAAGGACACAGACCCATCCTTGGCATCGAATGATACATGGTGATTTCTTCTCAGCTACTTTCGAGACTTCCACCACTACTATGCACTTTCTCCCGCGAACGTTCTTCATATGAGAAGCGAGAAGCACAGCTTTTGATCTCGACATTGCAACAGTTGTGCTCAGAAGCTCTAAACCAGAAGAAAGGGTAGAGATCCATCGTGCAAAAATTGGAATGAAATTATCCACCATACCACCGGGAAGGGGTGGGAATCGACATGCGTCCCTCCACGCTATTGGAGATCTCGACATGATAAACTGGGCAACAGATAGCGGAATCGGCTTCTCTTGCTTTCTTGGCCTTGGCCACCACAAGTTGGTAAGCAATAGAGTGGAATCTCCCAGGATGGAACTCCGTCGCTTCAGACACCAGTCCTGCTGAGAGCAAGCCACCTGAAAATCTGCTCTGAGCCGACTCAAGTCTTCATCTTCATAGTTCTCATCTGTCTGATAACGTGCTACGATGGGTGGTCGTCCCGAGCCTTTTGAGCTTGAGTCTGAATGAATTGGTGCTGTTTTTGAGATGGTTGCCCTTCCACTTTCTTTAATCGGAGTCACCGTCGATGAACGTCGCGCTGGAACGTTATTGGCGACATTTTTGAATTGATTGGAACTAGCTCTTTTCCTTGATGCAGCGACAGCCTGCATCGCAGCTCCATCTACGGATTTCCCGACGAGCTTCGGTCGACGTATCATAACTGGACGACGAATTCTTCGTGCTGGCATCGTTCCAGCTGGAGATTCTTGACGCTCAGGCGCTCGTGTTTCTTTTTTCGATATCTCTGCGATGTTATTTGACATGGCTGGGACTGTACGGTGTTGCTTTTGTTCAGTGACATCTCTTGCCTTTGATGGTGGCGACAAAAGCCGAAGACTCCTGTATTGAAGGTTGTGTGCTGCTCGTCCGGCCTCTTCCAATGAAGAATGCTCGAATTCTTTCAAACGACTAGAAACACTGCGAGAAGAAAGAAATTGAAGGTGAGCAACATCTATCGAAGGGAGACATGGGATGCAACACAAAGACGTGCACTACCTTTCCACAAGGCTTGGAGTCCAGTTGTATGTATAAAGAGTTCTCCTGTTTCGTTTTACCGAGAACACGAAAGCGAATGACCTCATAAATGCATCTCTGTTTTGAGCTTTCAACGTTTCAAGAAGCTCAATAGTTGCGCTACTATCGCTGATGCCATCATGAATCATGACCTCCCTGGAAAGCTTACAGTATTGGTCAATGCTGCTTGCAATTCCTCCAAAGGCGCTGAGCTGAAAAAAACAGATATATTCGGGACAGTCGACGGGAGAGTCCTGGATAGGGCGATCGTGCGCTGAAATTCTGGTTGTTTGAACAACTGCCGCCTCACAGTTTGGATCCCAAGACAATTTCACAATGTCTGGAAAGGATGATCGAGATTTTCGAATAATCCGGAAACCAGCATTTGCCTTGGTCCATGCCTCTGGTGATGAGGAATCTTTGAACAAAGTGCCGAGAATACAAGTCTCGAGCATTTCCAAAGTTTTCGTTGCCACAGTCGACGAGCGGATCATGCCGCTGTTGACTAACCTATAGATTCCAGGGTGGGGCAGGTCGTGCGAGCTTTCCAGCATGTAGTGCAAAGATGATAGCCCGGGGCATATTACTTCAATCAACTTTTGATCGTCACGTTGTGCGACGGCTGGATAATCATAGTTGTTATCAGCGGCTAATGTGCCAAGTTTTGAGGCCCTCTCAATCCCCCGCTCAATTACCCAGGCGATAAGAGATTGATTTAGACTGAGCTCAATCCACTCATGAAGATGCTTGCGACTAAGCGCAGTGTCAGTGACACGTACACGAACGCAGATCCTATCGGACGACTGGTCGGGAAATCTTTCAAGCTTCTTGAACCGGAGTTTTGACACTTCGCAACTGGATACGTCGTACGTGCTTGTAATTGGTTTGCCGAAGGCAACTTCGTCGACGGGTGCGCCGTTAGCTCGGGTCAGCAGAATTTCTATCATCGCTATCCCACTGCCGACTTGTCGGCTTAATGTTTTACCTCTTTCTGTGAGTGTGCTAACCCCTTGAAAGCTTTGGTCAAGCTTTGACGGAGCATTGTTGTAATAAAGGGTAAAATCGTGTTCGTTCCATTTCAGAATACTTCCTCCCGATTCCAGGCGGCGAGACTCGGTGACTGAGGGACTAAGCCGTTCGTAGCCAATGTCGTTTAGTCGATGGAAAAAAAGTAGAACCACAAAGATTTTGTCGAAACATCAAGACAACCATGCAAGGATCCACAACCACATCTGGAAATTCATAGTACTGCTCTCGGGCGTCCGTTCTGTCTTTGTCATTAGCAAGGTCCATCCAATGATGGTCGAATGATCGAAGGAAATCAAGATCAGCTGTACCAACTCTGAAATGAGGGTTTTTGGTAAGGACGGAGGATAGCATTTCCACAGCAATCAGAAGTAATCGCCTCTGTAAGAGGACTTTCAATTGCTCAGTAACAGATGGACCAGGCTTGTTGATTCCATGAACGAGCAGCTCCACCTGGCCATCCCCGTCGATCCCACTACCTCTCGCCTCTAGGCTCATGTAAAAAATGCCTCCGACTTCATCCTTGTACACAAAAATTCCACTTCTGTTAGAAACTGCAAAACTATGAAGTACAGTTGCCTCGAGTGTGCGCGCAACTTGGTTAGGATTCGTAGCGCATCTGTGAAATAGTTTAAAGAGCGTTCTGAAAACCACAGGACATGCAAAAACTCCTGGACCAAAAGTTTGTTTGTTCTCCTCGTCGTCGTTCTGATGAGGATGCGCGATGGTGATTCTCTTCTTCGGTGACGGGATCAACAAGCTACTAGACGTGCGGTTGCGATGGAGACTATGAATGAACAATGAACAAGATCAGAATGGTCCCCCCATATCGCAGCAAACGCATTTACTGTAGCTTCGTACCTCGTCAGCAACAGCTGTTGATTTGCCCGATGAATGCAGTTTCGAATTGTTGCATTAATCTTCGACATCACCTCTACAGCAACTTGTTCTCCTTCTGGATGATAAATTTGAGATGAGACAAGTCCTTCGTTGGTTTGCACGTACACAAAACACCAAAACGGCAGGGATGCGTTATCCTCCTTGGGCACTGAGACATAGTAGCCTCCTGACGAGACTGGTAAAAACCGATACACTTCATTATTGCACAATTCGTCGTGCAACAGAGCAAAACCCTCTATAACCTGAGATTCGCTTCCGGCTGGAGCAGACGCTGGAACCATGAGGTCTGTTTTCGACACGTAGAAGAAAACTTCAATAGAAAACGACAACGTGTTTTGGACTCGTTTCATGCATTTTTTTACCAGATTCAGGTTGTCTTGTGATATCTCGTTGCCCTCGTGCCTGAGTCGCTCGATAGTTTGCTCGGCCACATACCATTTCAATAGGATATTGAGTTCCGAAACGACGGCTTGGTGTGACCAAGGAAGGATGGAAACCTCCGTGCCGCCAAAGGTCGACGACACAGCGTGGTACCGACGAGATTTTGCGACTGAGACTGAAACTTCTGCGGTAAGTGACGAAGTTTTGTCAATCCTGTTAAGAGCCTTGAAGGGAACCACAACGCCGTCTACCTTGAAGCGAACGAAAATTGGAGGTCTGGATAGCGACGATCGTGCGCGTGTTCTTTCCAATCCACTGTCATCATCGCTTGGAGAGCGCATCGGAGTATTCGAGGTTTCTTGCTCTCCAAGGTTATCGCGATCTAGGGATCCATCATTGCTTAAACCATCTGCATCAAGAGACTCACTGTCGTCATCACTTATGCTGAATGTTTCCTCCAATAGCTCCCCTCCGCTGTAGAATAAGCATTCATCGTCACCAGGAACAGGCGAAAAAATGGTCTGAATCAAGCGAATCAGTTTCGACTCTGTTTCCACCGTGGTGTCGTCGGTCTGGGGGAAACCTTGCCCTGCAACCATGACGCTGGCCACTTCCACAAATTCCAACGAAGTCAGCACCATTTCAAAATCATCTTTCTCAATTCTTTCAATCGCCGAAAAATCATTACGTAATGCCAGATATGCAGCAACAGCGAAATTTTCTCTTTCAGCAATCTCAAATTGATCAATAAATTCCGTCACACACATGTGTTCACTGATGTGACTATCCACAGAATCATCGTCATTGGCGTCGTCTCGTTTGCTGTATAGATCACTAATCCCACTTGTGAAACATGTCAGATTTCTATACGCTCGACCATCCTTGTCGTCAACTCGATCCGAAAGTGAAAGATGAGCAATACTCATCGTGCTCCGATCGAATTGAAGGACGAACCACAGCCCTTCATCTAACTCCTTTATCTTGTCGTTGAGTTGGATTGAAAGCTTGGACGAATTGACACCGAAAGTGCCCGACAAGATGAGATTTTCAGTGATCCTGCACAAGACTTGATTTGCCCCGGCGGCCGAAGGATGGAAAAAGCGAATTTTTCTGGTGATTTTGGATGAATATTGCAAAATTCTCTCCACGCTCTCCTTGTGAGGCTCTTGAATCACATCGACATTGTTTTCATTGTCCTGAGACTCGGTTTGGAGAACTCGGAGCAAATTGGTACGACTTCGTAAGGCTCGACCGCATTCTTGATCACGACGTCGCAACACATGGACCATTCCGTTGAATCTTTTGGTTTCTCCTCCATTCATACCAAAGGGGAAGAACAAACCACATTCACTTTCCATGTGCAGGTCGACCACAACTTTATCGGGTAATATTGCAATCTGATATTGTATCAAGTCACCAGGGACATCGTGAATTTTTTCAGGGACGACCTTGGCGAATATTGCCGACGTGTCATCCGATTGCATGAGGCGGAAGCGGCCAATTTCTGTTCGTCGCTTCATTAATAGTGGTAAGAGCTCTGGATCCTTGACCAAATCCCATTGAGCGTGATGATACTCAAACTCGACGTTTCTGTTTTTCTTTAATGGGCCACACGATGTACCAAGCAGAAATGGTCCCATTTGCTTCCCCAACACTTCAATATCTTTACCCTTTTGGATGGTATTCTTGAGATCTGCCAATACATGCAGCCTTTCTCGTGGATCAGTGCCTCCAAAGAATTCAAGAGTTATGGTGAAAAGCCTTGGTGCAATTTGCGATTGGCGAGCATCAATGAGAAAATAAGAAGTTGTTCCATTGGCATCCGTCTTGGCCCGTACAAACCGCAGCTCGTCATTGTTTACAACTTGGGTTGACCAATCTTTTATCAAATCGACAAGTTCTTGTTCGCCATTGTCGTAGGCAGCAAATTCGCTCAAGAAATTGTCTTCATCCGACAAATAGGGCATTCGTCCAGTGCAAATGACATCGAATTCGTCCGATCGAAAGTGTCGACGACGTTGGAGGGTTGTCATGCTTCCCAATCGTCGAGCAAAGGGAGATTCCGGACCAGCTAGTTGATCCGTCCAATGGGATGGCGGGCTCAAGTAGGATTGCAAGATATCTTCTTGCCGAATCCATCGCATGACTTGACAGAGGCGGGCAGATACCTTTTGAGCCATGGTAGTGGGTCGAATTTCGGTGCCCTGTCGTAAAAAGTCACTCTTGACGGTTTGTACAAAGGCGGCATCACCGGACAATTCAATCTTGATATGGGCAGAACCAACCACTAAACTTTGCCCTGCGAGTGCCTTGTAGGACAATTCGTAGTGAAGTGCAGTTCCCAGGTCTAGCGGCAAGGTGAACTGAATAAATACCTTTTCAGAATCAGTCGTGCTAATGGCGTAGTGTTTGGCTCGATATCCCTCCTTGATTCTCATTACGAGGAGGGCCTTGATTCGCACTGGTGAAACGAAGTAGGTCGAGAATGTCATGCGAGTTTGTCCAGGATGAGGATTCTTTTTGGTACCGAGTGGGGTGGGGGAATCTACTCGTCGCCATTCGGGTTGTTGTTGCTGTTGTTGCCGTAGGACACTCTCGTGTCGAGAAAAATTGAGTGCATCCGTCGTTGTACCGATACCGACATCCGAGGTTCCGCTGCTAAGGTGTCGTTGAAGATAATGCGGTGGTACGAGTTTTCCAGACGACGAATGAACGGCGGGAGAGAGCGGAGAGAGGGAGAATAAAGTCATCCACTGGATTCCGTTGATCTTGACGAATTTTCGCTTGTAGGAAAAGTGATGAGCTGCTGTCGGTGTTTCTGCCGGCGCTGGTTGCCCGGCTACGGATTTTGCCTTTTCTTGAAGCAAGTTGTAATCCACCAAATAACCGCCCGTGGCTCGACACACCCCATAGAGGAGCTCGGTATCGTCCGATAAATGTAATGGAAATTCTGCGGGACCTCCAGGATCATAGGTCAAGAAATTCCATTCCGTCTTGGGGTTGGTGGCAGACGACGGTTCTGCTTGTTCTCCCGAGTTCAGGTGGGTTTCGGGTAGGGATACATCCAGAACAATGACGGGGATATCCACCCGATCTACGTCCAAGAAAACATCCACGACACCATCACAAGACACTGACCTACCGTCGGTCGCCACCACAATGATTGGTCGAGCGTCACTGGACAGGACACTCAATGCATAATCGCCGGCTTCGAGTATATCCCTCAAGCACGATGAATAAAGGGGCATGGACCATGTACTAAAGGCATTGCGGCGGTTGAGCCGTTCCGAAATTCCAACTTCCACTTCGGCATGAATCCATGTCTGGATATGATCGGATAGAAGTTGGGCTGACTCGACGCTGTCCACCCGAAAATCCCGGACCAATAAACTCGTTTCGGCCGTGGAACCCAAGGGAAACACTGCCAACACGGTAACCGCGAGAATGGGTCTCCAAATGACGGCACCCGAGAGCGAAGGTGCTGGAACGGGTTCAGCTAATGATGTAAAAAATGTCCTTGCCATTTCGGGCAGGCGATCCAATGGACAACAGGGTCCTCCAAAGGTATTGGATTTGGCTAGTGCGCAACTTCCATTGACACCAAAGGTAGCCGTCATACTAGGTGACGCGTCCACGCAAAAGGCAATCCGCGTGACTTCATAGGCATAGAAAATTCGTGTCGATGGACAGAGTCGCAAGGGTAACTGTTTCGGTTGAAAACAAAGGATATCCGCCTGGGTTCGAGATTTGTGTACGGCATCGGCAGTAGCATTGAATGCCCGCAATTGCGTCTTGAGAGCACGCTTTTGTCTCTTGGACAAGCGATGCCATGGTGTTGCTGGTGCACATTCTAGTAAATTGGCAACGCCACAAGTAATCGGTGCAGTAAGCGATGGTTGTGCCCCCGACACTCGACTGTCTCCCACCAAATTACCAGTACTACCAGTAGTAGTTTCGGCGGCTTGCTCTCTTGTATCCCTCGTCACATCTTGATTTTCGGTAAGGTCAAAGTGATAACATACTCGTTCCTTCAGACCAAACTTTTCGTATCCTCTGAGTAGAAAGATGGCGGTCGTAGCCTCGCCCAATTGGCGAAGAAGTGCGGCATCGACGCCGGATCGCAGCTTGGCCGTGGACGAGGCCTCCAGGGAGTTCTCATTCATCGTTTTGACAGTGGTAAAGCCAACGGTTCATAACGCAGTTAGAGTACAAGGACAAGGATTGATCCTGTAGTGGAGCTTGTGGGCAGTGGATATCACTAGCAAACGAGTATGTTGCGATGGTGGTTCCGACAGGGATCAAGCAGATGTGGTCGATTGAATCAAGGATTCGACGTGTGTCGACTAGGGACTTGCATGGATGGTACCCTTACATACATTGATACGTTGATATAAAATCCGTTAACCGTTTACCAGAGAGCTGGTAGGCAAGAAGAATTCCTTCTTGCGCAATGCCCTTTGATGTGAACTGTGAATGTGGACAGGAAAAATGATCTGCATGTCAACAGAACATTACAAGTATTCACGAGTGATTTGACACCTGGCTACTAGAAAATCTTTTTCGCATCACCCTGGTCAAAAAACAGCGGAACAGAGTGGTCATAATAATTTGCAGTCGATACGCTTCCTTGAGTATTGATATCATGGTGTTGACGACGACGACGACGACGACTCGAGCTTTCTTGTCCCAACGGATGAGGACGACTTGGGCCACCATTGGTGCCAAGCGTTTCATTTCCTCCTCTGAGCTAATTATAGAACGAACCACGGATTCCTCGCGATTTCAAAATCGACCACCCAAGGAACAGCTCGTCTTTGGCACCACCATGTCGGATCACATGCTCACGATTGAATGGAACAAGGCAGTTGGATGGGAATCTCCCAAAATCGTTCCCTACCAGAACTTGAGCATTTCACCCGCTGCATCGTGTCTTCATTATGGTAAGTAACTAAAACGGCGGTTCATGCTATCGTATGATTCCGTGACCCATCGGGACTTTTCTCATCTCTCTCGTTTTTGCACTACCATCCATCGGTCGAATTACACTGGTATATATAATCAGGCCTCCAATGCTTTGAAGGACTCAAGGCCTACAAGTCCTTGACGGATGATTCGATTCGATTGTTTCGACCAGACAAGAATATGGAACGTCTATCGAATTCCATGGCACGACTTCAAATGCCAGGATTTGATTTTGATCGGGAGGAATTGATTCAATGCATGGCCGAGTTGGTTCAATTGGATGAACGATGGATCCCCGAAGGAGAAGGGTATTCCCTCTACCTTCGCCCTACTGTCATTGCCACGCACAAATTCTTGGGACTGGCCGCCCCTGACAGTCTCTTGTTATATGTCATTACCAGTCCGGTCGGGCCCTATTACAAAAGTGGATTCAATCCCATCCGATTGACGGCCGATACCAATTATGTTCGTGCTTGGCCAGGAGGAACAGGAAACTCCAAAGTGGGAGGAAATTATGCACCGACCATGAAACCAGCCGCCGATGCTGCCAAAAATGGATACTCACAAATTCTTTGGCTCTTTGGAGAATCGCATGAAGTCACCGAGGTTGGGGCCATGAATGTTTTCTTTTTTCTCATCAACAAGGAAACCAAGCGACCCGAACTCGTGACAGCACCACTCACACGAGGTGATATTCTCCCCGGCGTTACCCGAGCCAGTGTCTTGGAACTTTGTCGATCGTGGGGAGATTTTGATGTATCCGAACGATATCCTACCATGCCGGAAATTCAAGAGGCTGCTGAAGAGAATCGCCTGTTGGAGGCCTTTGGTGCTGGGACGGCCGCGGTTGTGACACCCATATCTTGTATCCAATACAAAGGCAAGGATATTGACATTCCAGCCGTTGGTAAACTGACGCAACGAGTTTGGGATGAAATCACTGGGATTCAATACGGAAAGAAAGAAGGCCCTTCCGGTTGGAGTGTCAAGGTCGAGACGAAACTGGGTGTCCAAGACGAGGTTGTCAGCCAGTTGATTTGACTTTGCATTTACAATAACCTATCAATTTTGACATGACTTGTCGCGACACCTCCTAACCATGAGCCTTACTTTTTACTAAATGGATCGCTTTCGAATGATTTTTCACGCTGGAACACACAATGCCAACACAATAATACAATGAAAACACATATTACGAACGAAATATCACATTATACTGCATTACTCGCTCATTATTGTTACAATTAGTCCGATCACCCTAATTCATTGAAACCGCCTGTTCTCAATTTTTGTGACTTTTGTGTGAACACATCAATCACAAAGCTCTTCTCTACCATTGACCGTTAGCCCTTCAATTTCCTTGCAAGTTGTGAGCACGCAAGTGAAAACGCCTGTGAAACGCAGTGTCAAGGAACCCAAAAAATGCACATTGTAGGGACACAAGCCATGATCCACTACACAATTTTGGAAAGGGATCTCTGTCCGCTAGTATTTGTCGAGTGGAGTCTCTGAAGCTGCGGAATTCGTCCCAGTCGTCCATTCCCTCTCCATGCATATAATTCATGGCGGCAGTACGTGTCGTACAGCCTGCACGTCCCGAGAATGCTTCCTCCGTGGGTGCACGTTGTTGCCCATTCTCACAAATGAGATCCTCATCATGGTTGCCTTCATCACAGTTGAGCACCTCTGCAACCCAAGTCAGGGGACTGCATTCCCATCCCTCCCTTCGCAAGAATTCGACCATCTCTTCTGAAACAACCTTTCCAAATTTTGACATCATCTTGGCCTTTGGAGTTGACACCATTCATGTATCCCCTACACTCATACCCTTTCTTGGTTTTCAATCTAGTATAGTTCCGTTGGACTCTGTATGTAACACGCTCTTCCTCACTGGCATGGGTTGGTAGCACCCAGAGTCCCTGTGCTGCTACCGTTTCAAGGAGTACGACGATCAGAAGCCAAAGGGCCATCATGGCATGTTGTGACTTCATCATGTTCAAGTTGAGAGCGTCCTTGCTTGAAATTGTCTTCCTGTCCCGTTGGAACTAGCAAAAACATCAGCTTACAAGTACATCTGAAGCAATGCCAGATATCGGGTCGTGGGAGGTATCCTGGGTTTTGTGAGAACAATCTCCGTTGGTGCCGTGTCTTGTACGTCGCAAAACAATGTCACGCCGGGCATTTGTCCCTGTTAATTTACAGTTACTACTCTGACTTTTTGTCTTACACATGAGAGTTTCGGATAGTGTCGTTCTCATTGCCAACCTTGGCCAGATCTACTGTAGACAATGCCATGGTGCATGCGGAGCCGTTTCTTGTTGTTTGAGTTCTTGTCTGTCCTGTGGGGATACAAACGATTGCAAGATGTAGCCAAGTGGTGGATTGATGTGTATGAACAAACTTCTGTTGGTTTCTTGCTTTTCGTTTGAGTTGAGTCTCGGAACTCTGGATACCAAAGATAGTGAGATCTTTTTCTTGGTTGTGGCACACTGCGTAACATCAAGTCAAACGAGTCGTGACTGACGTTATTGGTTATTGGATTTGACATGGTGGTCGGAGATCTCTCATCTCTCATATTGTCAACAAAATATTACTTGCAACAAGGAACTACCGATAGGAGACTACATTTGGTTTTCCTAGTCTGATCAATAGAAGTACAAACAACAATAGAAATCACCATGTCCCTTTGCAGATCCATAATGGTCGTTCCGCGGTGCCTCGGAATTTGGGGACTCCTTTTTTCCGCCATCACGACGTCAGATGCCTTTTCTCCAAAACCACAACACCCACGACCATTTCCATCCATGACTACCCTACAAGCTTCTTCCCGAAGAGATATCCTACAATACTCCTTGATGGCAGGATTATCTTCCATGGTAGTAATGTTACCAGTTTCGAATGCAGTGGCTAGCGGTGAAGACACTGACATGACCAGTCAATTATTCAATCCCGATGGTTCGCTCAAGGAGGGAAAAGTGGAGGAAGCGAAAGAGCGTCTTTTGGAATTCAAATGGGATAGTTCGGAACAGGGGTTGTTGAATCAAGATGGGGTGAATATGGCAGGAACATCATTTGGTTCACAAATTCGATTGTCCTATGAATTTCCAGAAAAGTGGTCCGACGGGAAAACGGATGGAGTGGAAATTTACTTTGATCGTTCCGAGGGCACCAATGCCAAGGCTTGCAAGCGTATCACTGTATTTCAAGCACCAGGTACAGCGGACTTGAAACGACTGCAAAAGGCAACCACTATTGGTGTTGCCAAAGCCCTGGATGTACCAGAAAGCCTCCAACGATTGTACAAGGCGGATATCATTTCGGGCCGAGTCACGAATAAGGATGGTCAAAGCTATTACGAGTTTGACATGGCTGTTGCTCCCGACACATGTGGCAACAGTCAAGAGAATCTTGGTCTGGGATTTTGTCCATACGACAACATTTATTTACTGTCAGCAACCATCGTCAAGGATAAACTGTATTGTATCGCAGTGGAATGCGACTCGACCCGGATCTGGAAGATCGCTAGCAGCGATTTGAAGCGCGTACGATCAAGTTTCAAAGTGGAAGAAGGATAACAATGCAAGCAGAATTAATTTGTTTAAAATATATGGTGTGTTGTTGCGCTAGTTGTGTGAATAAACATGCATTGTCTGCTTTTGTAGACATGGTTCTCATCGAGCTCATTATACCACAAGACGAATGAACCGTTGATTTCCCCAGAACCATAGAAACAGAATGCAACCAGCCAGGAATGCAATCTGCGATAACAAACATTGTCGCAATCATGGATAGATGCGTCTCCCCGACGACACGTTTCGTGGGACCAGCTAGAAGCAGCTGGCCAATGTCCACTCTCACAAAAATTGACATTCCATTTTGTGCTGACTTGATCTCCAGTCATATACTTGACATAATTTGCTGCAATACTTCGCTTTGCAGCAACGACTGCACATTTTCATCCGCGACACTCGGTCGACTTTGACATTACCTTGCACCCAAGCGAGTGCCTGGATAGTTTTACATGGGCGTGCCCGGGATGTACAGGCACGAGGCGATGGATGACCTCGATCCTTGTCCAAGACATGAATTCCATTGGCGGGGCCATCATCGGACCATCCTCTTGTGACAGGGACGGCCGTGTGGTTCACGGGTGGTTCCGCTTCTCCCTCTAGGTCGTAAACGGCTAGAGGTCTGCGCATTCGCAAGGCGGACGATGTAGTTGTTGTAGCCTTGAAAGCCCACCTGCCACAAAGTGGGTTCCAGCAATGACTTGTGTTCAGCCCACGCAATTCGGCTGAGTCCACATAATCTCGGAGCAGAAGACGAATCAAACACATGGGGTCTAGATGCTGACGCAACTCGTCCGCATTTGGTTCCCCAAATCGTTCCTTCATCTCCCTTGCCGAGAGAATCTCTTGCAACGCCGGTAGATAACCAGTAGATGCCGCAAGATTCATGAAATGTGATGCTTCACAAGGAAGAGCATCACGTAATATTATACCCAAAGTGTAAGACGATCGCACGAAACCACGCTGCGATGCCATTTTCAACATCAAAATTCCATTTCGTAGATCCTGGTAGCAGTAGCACTTGACGACTCCAAGCCTTTGGTATAAGATAAGAAAATGATTTTGTGAGTTGATGATTGAAATAAAAGCTTCAGGTGGCACAAATTTTACTCGGAACTTACATGTAAAGTGCATCCAAGTTTCCGGCGCGCGCAAACGGCGACAGTGTGGCCGCCGCAGTCGACGGTGTGTCTGTTTCTAGGATGATACCATGCTTCCCAGTTTCAACATCACCACTGATGTTGACTTTTTCTAGCATAGCATCTGAATTAGAGATATCGCGGAATAGCTTGCAAGTGGTTTGAAGGGCAAAACGGTCCGAGACCGTCCCAAGGTAAGAAAGGCAATGTGCGAGAACATCCTCCGGTACCTTGTTGAGGAGATCGGATGTCTGCTTTCGAGGTTGTACCTCCTCTGATATAGTATCTACTAGGGCTGGAACAGTGAGTAACTTGCTACGACCTCGAAATCGTTTCAAAGGTCGATGATTGCCATCGTCTGATGGCCCCTGCACGTCACCGCACGAATTGTTACATGTACCCGCTGAAACCAACGTGGGCGTCGTACTGCCGCCAACAGCGTCGCTCAACTCTACAGCACCGCGACGCCTTTTCCTTTCACCATCGTTTTTCGTATCTACAGACAAAGAATTCTTATCCCTTGTCCCCTCTGCTGAAGCGCTAGGCCAACTGAAGAAGCCCTTGGGCAACACGGCTAACAAAGAACCCCCGATCATCGTGCCACTCGCTCCCCAACGCGAGGGCTCTGGGTTGTGGTAGTGTCTTGACGGGGACAAAGGGATCAACCCGGAGCGCCGCTAGATTTTCGGCCGGAGCATGGCGGCAAAAAAGGAGCGCGCTGCCGTGGTACTCTGTCCCCAATTATTCTACTGACATTCGAACGTCTGATTGTACTCGCCTTGTTTCTTCATTAATATTCATAAATGAGTATTTGTAATGATCGTCGACTTCAGAAAAACCTAGAGGAACATGTTGTCGCAAGGCAATAGTTTACCGGTTCGCGCCTTAGCGTTGACATTCCTGCGACGATAATTTCGTCGCACCACCCATACTTTTGCGCGATGGCCTCGCCAGATGAGGCGGCTCACTATGAATTTCGTGGAAATTCTGCAAAGACGTTCAAGTCACGGACTTTTTGAACCACCGAACGCTCGTAAATTGTAAATTGGTACATGGAAACTCGTGGAACACAAGGCTCCGTGGCTAGCAAGCAGTAACAGTACCCGGTCTATAGTAAGTACCAGGTATGCGATAACTGATCCCAAAGATGTTGACTGTGGCCCTACGCGACCCTACTGATGAGACTAGAGCAGACTTTCCAGTATACATATATCAGTTTATAGCAATTGATTAACTGTAAACTGGAACAATATTCTACCTAGTTACCTGGTACCTGGTATTCAGACTTACATTGCAGTCAAATGCATCAATCAGTGGATTGAAAATCGTAGCCCTAGTAGTTTCTAAATCGTGTTGGTTGTATGTTTCATGTTTCGGAAGTTGCGTCCACAGAAAGAAGTCAATTCTACCTAGTTACCTGGTACCTGGTATTCACACTTTTATTGCAGTCAATACATCAATCAGTGGATTGAAAATCATAGCCCTAGTAGTTTCCAGGCACTTGGTTGTATGTTTCATGTTTCGGAAGTTGCGTCCACAGAAAAAAAGTCAAACTTCATGCCTCATTAGGAAGTCTTGTACCGTTGCTCCTCCGCGCTATATTTTGTGAATCCTACGGCATCTTTCGTTTCGACGACTGTTGCCGATGGTGAGACTTTCAAAAGTTGACAACATTCATGGAAACCATGCAAAAGTTTTCTCGCGGGAAAATCAACTTACAAGTAGAGATTATGTCGTCGGTAGGAATTCCTTTTTGGATGCGCTCAAGCGATGCATTCATGGCTTTTATGGATGCAGATAGCAAGGTCAAAGGATAGGCGGCCATGGTATATCCCATCTTTTTCAGCTCTTGCGGTGGTAAAACCGGGGTTGATCCTTGCTCGAGCATGTTTGCTAATTTTGCACCACCCACTCGTCGACAGTATTCTTTCATTTGCTCTATCGACTCTGGCGCTTCTAGAAAGGTCATATCACAACCCGCTTCCCGAAATGCCAAACACCTTTCGATGGCTGCCTCAAATCCATCGGTTTTCAATGCATCTGTTCTCGCGAGGATCAATGGTCCCGAACCTTCACCGAATTGTGCGTTGTATTCATCTCTTTGTTTGCAGTCGCATGATTAGACTGTGGACAACTACTAGTGCTTACCCACTGCAAACAAACGCACGGATTGTACTTACCTCGCATCACAGGCTGCCTTGACTCGTTGGACAGCCTCTTCGAATGGTACGACGGACTTTCCAGCAACATGACCACATCGCTTTGGAGAAATTTGATCCTCAATCATAATTCCAGCCATGTTGGTTCTTGCATATCCAAAAACAGTCCGCTTCACATTGACAGCATTGCCATATCCTGTATCACCATCGGCGATGCAAGGTATCGGCTCCCGACCCATCTCAAGTGCGGCACTAGATAAACCTTCGGCTACTATCGATGCTGCGGATTGCATCTCGCCGTAAGAAACAAGTTGTGTGTCTGGATATCCATTGACAGCTAGGAAGGGTGCACGACCAACACGAATAACAATGTTATATCTTTTTTGATGCAGAATAATACAAGCACATTTTCCCTCAACCCATGAAACGTACCTGAGACGCCAAATCCTGTCATAAATGTAGCCTCAAATCCGGCTCTTGCCACTAGTCGTGCTGTTAGTCCATCGTAGCAGCAAGGCAAAAGGATTGGCATTTCACTTTGTCGGCTGCCGTCCATTTCTGATTGGAGAAGGTTTTGTAACCGCTTCGGAGCTGGACTAGCGATACCAAGCGTCAATCTGACATTGTTGGAAAAGACAAATGTTAAAAGAACCAAGTATTTCATGGTGACATGCAAGCAGTGAAGCTGTTGAATGCAACAGTCGAGTTTGACGGCATTGCATCGTGTGCCAAGATTCTGGATCAGGAGTACCAGGTACGGTTACATACAGTTATTAAAAGATGTGTCCTACCGGTAATGACGTATGGAATTCGCTTGTGACGTGATGAGCACATGGAACCAGGACCCGGTTATTGCCCTCACTGTCAAGACAGCCGAATCCACAGGCGAATCGCGCCACTGCCAGCTCACCGGTAGATGAGTCATTTTTTGTGCACATAGTTCGTAATGCAGAACCAAGAAGATGTGACCCTTTCGCCCCCATCTCATCTAATTTCTCTTCGTTCCACACTCATGCTGTGCTTCTCATATTGCAACATTTACCCGAAACAAAGTACAGATGTTCAACGATCTCATCAACCCCACATTCTTCAGCTCGAATCCATTAGTGCTGCTTCTAAATGTCGTCCAATTTATCAACATTCCTATGATGTTCTTGTCAGAAGCGCAAACAGCAATGCCATACAGCAAATTTGCAGCCACTGCGAAGGACGAGAAAAAGCAAAGAATGATCCCTTCCAAGATAGGAATGTTAATCATCTATGTTCCGGCATTGCTTGGTGCCATCGGTTATCTTTGGCTGGCACATTCTCAAATATTATCTCAATGCCAAGTGAATATTGCGGCAGGAATGGTCATGATACATTTTCTCAAGCGAACACTCGAAGTACTTTTCTTGCACACGTATTCGGGTTCGACTGATTTGGCAACTGCAAGAGTCATTGGTTTTGCATACGCATTTCAAGCTGTGATGATATGCGGTACTTCCATTCCCAATCCGGTGCAATCCTCCATCACTTTTGGAACTGTCATGTTCACTATTGGCATCGTTGGGAATTTCTACCATCACTACTTGCTCGCAAGCTTAAGAAGTCGCGACGCAGGACGCGGACCGGCAAAGAAGTACATTGCCCCCAAAGGTGGCCTCTTTGCGTTTGTGGCAGCTCCTCACTACCTATTTGAATTGATTGGTTGGCTGGGTATTGCTGTTGTGAGCGAACAACTAACTGCCTATCTAATTTTTGCTGGAATGGTTGCTTATCTGAGTGCTCGATCGCGGAATCAGAATACGTGGAACAAGCAAAAGTTTTCGGACAAAGATTGGCCCTTATCTCGCAAGAACCTCATTCCATTCGTATACTAACGTAACATCAATATAAAGCCTGAATGCGCAAGTATTCATAGGTAATGTATTTCTAGTTGTCTGCATCATTTTCTTGGGTACCCCTCAGCCTTCCAACGATTCGAAGCTATAATAGTACGTATTAATGTCACTGGGACGATTGATTTTTACGATGGGCCATATTATATTTGTCGTTGTTCCATACGAAGCATACCGGTAATTTCCAACAAGACATTCATCACCAGAAACAAACTTACAGTTACCAGGTACAGCATTACACGGATGTTCAACGAGCTCATCATAAACTCCACGGTCTTCAGCTCGAATCCATTAGTGCGGCTTCTAAATGTCGTCCAACTTATCATTGTTCCAACGATGTACTTGGAAGAAACGCAAACACCTATGCCCTATAGCAAATTTGCTGCCACTTGCAAGGACGAAAAGAAAAGAAAGTGCGATCCCTTCCAAATGTGGAATGCTGATCGCCTACGTTCCAGCCTTGTTTGTTTCCATTGTTTATCTTGGGCTGGCACATTCTCGATTGTTATCTGACCAATACCAAGTGAATCTTGCGTCAGGGATGATACTGATACATTTCCTCAAGCGAACGCTGGAAGTACTGTTCTTGCACAAGTATTCTGGATTTACCGATTGGGCAACGGCAAGAGCCATTGGAGTTGGCTACGCATTTCAGGCTATGCTGATCTGCTGTACTTCGAATCCCTATCCACTTCCATCCTCCATCACTGTAGGAACAGTCATGTTCATTATCGGCATTGGGGGGAATTTTTACCACCACTATTTATTGGCATGCTTGAGAGACAACAACAGCAAGCACGGACAATCCAAGCAGTACTTTCCTCCCAAGGGTGGCCTCTTTGAGTTTGTGGCAGCTCCTCATTACCTGTTTGAATTGATCGGGTGGCTAGGTATTTCTATTGTGAGCGAACAAGCAACAGCATGTTTAATCTTTGGCGCAATGGTTTCCTATCTGAGTGCTCGATCGCAGAATCAGAATACATGGAACAAGCAAAAGTTTCCGGACAAGGATTGGCCCTCAACTCGCAAGAACCTTATTCCATTCATATACTAACGGTAAAACGCAAAGAATTTCTTGGCTCATTCGTAGTGACTTTAGGTCCAAACTAATTTCCTCCAATTCCACCAAACGTTTGTACCATCTTTTCAACCATCTTTTTGTATTCCTCAGCCTTGGCATGATCCGCGGGGATCCCATCGTCTCCATTTTCGTACATGACTGCTAAATTGAAGCAACTTGGTGCATGTGCCCCCGTCGAGCATCCCGCCAAGAGTAATTGTTCGGCTCGTTTGGGATCTCTTGGAATATAATCGTCATCACCGCTCCGTGATCGATCGTCTTCATTGGTTCGCTTTGCTACCGGTGCTTCTCCTTTTAATTCTTGGGGTGTGGCATTTTTGGCTTGTCTACTGATTTTGTCTCCACGCAAAAGCATCGTGGCCAAAGTAAAACATGAAACAGCATCACCGGTATCACAAACTTGTTGATACAAATCCATGGCCTTGAAGGGGTCGTAGGGGACTCCCTTGCCCAAGGCACCAGGAGGCCGACAGTAACATTTTGGCTTGAATATGGCAGGCACCTCCATGACCTGCACGGCAGGCTCGATCAAAAATGTCATAGGCCCGTTTCCGATCGGCAGGAACACCACCCTTGCCTGTCATGAGTACCTTGGCCATGTTGAAACATCCTGGACCATAGGCCTTGGTACCATCGACTTCCTTGCCATTGGGAGATTTGTCCTTGAGCGGTCGAAAACATACATTTTCAAATAGTTCAAAAGCCTCTCGATGCTACCGGTCGTAGAAAGTATATGAGCTGCCATGAGAGAGAAAGATTCCGAAATATGTTTGTCACAAAACAATACTTTTTCTCTTCCTTGTTGCTCTTACCTTTCGTTCAAACATGCTAATGTATTCTCCAGTTGCAAAACATGCCACCATGGGACCCTTGCCAGCATCGCAAGCTTGGATATAATCTTCCACTTGTTGTCGGCTTTCATCATCAATTATGGTAGGTAATTCTGCTTGAAGTTTGTCGATTTCGCTGTATTCATTTCCATTGGGTTCGGGATAGATGGGTTGATCCTCGCCGTCGGCAGCAGTCGTCGAATTTCGTGGTGCCGACGAATTTTGTGGCGAGGGAACATTGGCGGCACGAGATTGTCCTTGACCCATTATGCTCGATTCCGTATGGCTGTTGTTCTTTCCAACTAGGCTCTTTCGACTCTTCAACTGCTCTGTCTTACTGTTAAGAATAATCACTGCCTATGACAAACTCATATATCAAAATGGTGAGAATGGTGTTGATGGAAGCTCCTCTGATTCATTTCGGAGTAGTCATTCTTCAGTTCCGAGTCCGTCAAGTCGAATGGCTTCGGGTAGTTGAGTCCCTCTGCCGAATCGTGCCACGGCATCAGACAGAACTTGAAGGAAGGACGGACAGCACCGTATAAAGTACCCGGTTGTTGAAGCTGAAAGGCGTGGAAAGTCGGAGGGGGAAACAAGTGGATTTGTCCCTCCAGTCGCCGTATGTTTTTTACGCAAGTCGCGACGTAGCGTCTCGTTTTTTGTGTTCTTTCTCGGCTCCTGCTGGAGCTGATCTCTGTCTCGTTCGTTCTTCGTCGCACTATGGTGAGATCCGGTACAAGTCTACCAACGAACGACGAAAAAGCCCACTTTTGTTTTGGTCGTGTACTGCAGCAGGTATCAATCCTGTGAAGCTTGCTTGTTTGGTAGATCATTACTTTTTCCACTTGAATCATGAAGTTTCGATCATCAATAGTAGCAGCAGCTCTGGCTGTTGCTGGAACGAAGTGTGTGGAAGGTTTCTCCGCTTCTAGTGTTGTTCGGCAACACGCTTCCTCCTCGGCTCATGGACTTCAAATGGTGGCGACGAACGCCGTCGTTGAAGGTGAAGTGAAACCACGAAAGACTCGTGAGGTAAGTTAGCAAAACCGAATCGGTTGTGGTGACACAGTTGGACAGTGGTGCTGACTCTCTTGATTCTTCTACTTTTTTCAGGAGCGTTTGGAAGCGGCCACCAAAGGGCTTCAAGTGCACTGTGTCGGCCTTTCCATTCACCACGCGGAAGTAGAAGTCCGTGAAAAGCTTGCCGTCCCAGAAGCTGAATGGAATGATGCTTCAAATGACATCTGTGCTGGTGGCGCTGTTGCCGAAGCCGCGATTCTGAGCACATGCAATCGTTTCGAGGTCTACTATGCAGCTTCCGACGCCCGTGCTGCCATGGCCAGTGTCACCAAGTATTTGTCGGAACGATCAGGTCTTCCCGTATCGACCCTTCGCAAAAATTTATTCATGCTTTCTGGTGATGACGCTGTGTGGCACATCATGCGCGTGGCGGGTGGACTTGACTCTTTGATTGTCGGTGAAGGACAAATTCTTTCCCAAGTCCGTCAGTGCCACTTGCACTCGATCGAAGAAGATGGATGCGGTGGAAAGGTTCTATCACGTATGTTGAACAATGCGGTCGCTGCTGGAAAGCGAGTTCGGTCAGAAACGGCTATTTCAAAGGGATCGGTTAGTATTTCGTCGGCGGCTGTGGAGCTCAGTGAAATGCTCTCGCAGCAAGATTTGAACGTTCCTTTCTCGCAAGCACGTTTGGCGGTTGTCGGAGCAGGAAAGATGACGCGTCTCTTGATTACTCACTTGGCATCAAGAGGACTCGAGAAAATTACCATTGTGAACAGGTCACTTGGGCGACCCAAGGAATTGCAGGAGCAATTCCCTGATGTTGATATTGAAGTAAAACTCATGGACGATCTATGGGATGTTGTGGGACGATCCGATATTGTTTACACAGCCACTTCTTGTGTCGACTATGTAATTGATGAGCAAAAAATGGAAGAAAACGGGCTTGCCAGCGGACGTCCCATCATGCTTGTTGATATTTCTGTTCCCAGAAACGTTGGAGAAGACTGCAACAAGGTAAGCAACCCCATGTCCAAGTTTTTAAAGAACGTAAATGCAGTATCTCACCATAACGCTCTCTGTTTGGCCAACAGATTCCAAATGTTTCAGCCTACAACGTCGATGACTTGAAGGCCGTTGTGGCGAAGAATACTGCGATGCGTCAGCGTGAAATGATTGAGGCAGAAAATTTGCTTCGTGAAGAGGCAGCACAGTTTGTGGCCTGGCGGGAGTCGTTGTCAGCGATTCCTACCATCAACCAATTGCAAGAACGCGCCAACACATTCCGGGAGCAAGAACTCGATAAATGCACTCGCAAGCTAGCTAACGCAAATCTATCCGAAAAAGAGTTGGAGGCTGTGGAACGACTATCACGGGGCATCGTTGCCAAGCTACTTCATGGACCGATGGCTCACTTGCGCAGCACTGAAACCATTGAAGGAAAACAAACAACATTGAAGGAGTTAAGTGCTATGTTCCGGCTAGAGGAGGAAGAAAGCAACGCCAGAAAACGAAAGGGCAATGGACCTGCCCGTCGACGAGCCTAGACGAAACTCATCGTTGCAAAGCACTCGGTCGAACCGCTGTATCAATAATCTAGTATCTTAAATTCAACAGAAGAAAACTCAAAATATATCTTGGGCTACTAGTAGGATGGCCTTCCCCTGGTGCGGCTTTCGACAGATGTGGATTCATCTACAATGTCATCGGATTGATCGTTTGGATCAATACCTCGTACTGTCTTTTCCAAGCGGTCGAGGGCACGTTGCACATCTATCGGGATTTTTGTAAATTTGAGGGGAAACAGCAAAAGTTAGGTTTAGACATGCAATATGTTTGTCGATGAAAAGGTTTCACTGTCAACGCACCTGTACTCATTGGATTTAGTGCCAACGCTGCATGAAATGAAGCGATGGCTTCTTTGTAATTCTCGCTAAGCATGTAGATCTCGCCTAGTCGACTTTGCAACACATCCTGCCCGTGCAGAGTCGTACTGGCCTCTGTCATTCCTTCAATACCTCGTCGCAAGAGTTCAATACAAGTGTCGTAGTCTTTCTCATGAGCATGTATTGAGACAAGAGCCATCAGGGGACGTAGTGCCCCCGGATCAAGCGCCAAGGCTTTGCGAAGCGCACGTTTTGCCTTGTCCATTCCGTCCATGTTATCAGCCCCCATTTGTCCCTGTGCCAAGGCCAAACCCACCAGCGTAACGGCTCTTGGATCTCTTGGAGCCGCTGAAATGGCTTCTTTTGCGGCACAAATAGCCTCTTTATACTTTCCTGCTGCCAAATATGAATCCACGAGACCTTCGTAGCTGGTTACATCTCGAATGATTTCATTGGATCGGAAAAATGACACAGCAGCGTGTTCAGGTCGATTATCTGCCAAGAGAATAGCACCTCTCATTCGATGTGCAAACGCATGCCGTTGATCCATCGCAATTGCTTTTTCAACAAAGGCCAAAGCTTTTTCGTGGTCGCTGCGAGATTCATGGTACAACGCCAAGGTTGCCCAAGCCTCCGGTCTCTTGTCATCAATTTCCAATAGATTCGATGCTAACTGATTGAGTTCATCCAAGCTATTTTGTCGTGCAAGTATTTGTCCATACTGATCCATACAGTCCACATTTGTGTGCTCAAGAGTTCGAACCTTTGCATAGGTCCTCGCCGCGGCGTCTTCATCGTTCATTTGATGCTAACGTATCCCCACGCTATAAGTGAGTCTGGAGATAATCAAGAACATTCAGCCAAAGACGACTCACCTGAAGTGTGGCAATCTTGAGCAACAAGTATACATTGTTGGGGAATTCTCGTTCCAATTTAGTGAACTGCTGCAGAGCCAGGGCTATTTGGTGCCTATTCTTAGCAAAGTGAGCAGACACAAGATCTTCCATGGCCGACACCAATACTGATGTCGAAGGATCATGCTGCTCCTGTCCGTCTTCATTCTTCTGCCTGGCAAGTCCAGTGCCAATGGCATCCAAAACCAACTGCTTATCTGCACCCAACACTGCCAGCCATTCAATTGCCTCTACTGTAAAGGGATTCTGTAATATACTCTCAAAGAAACACTCACACGCACTGGTGTTTCTTCCACTCGCAAGATATAAATTTCCGAGCAGCATATGCATGGTCAAATTGCGTTCCGGTCTCGGGATGCGCTCTAGGACGGAACTGGCCTCGACAACGTTGCCCAAGGCCTGGAGACATTGCGCCTCCTTCAAGCGATATGTGTTGGCATAGTAATGTTGTGATGATACCGAAACGCCACTAACAAAAGCATATTGAATGCGTCGGTAGTACGAAATGGCTCGATTGTATTGTTGTGTCGCATGAGCACATTCCCCCAACAAGGACCAAGCAACCCGAGCATCACGACCTTCGTGCTCGGCTTTTGATAGTTCCATGCGAGCTAGAACTTCGCAGCTTTTATATTGCTTGCTTTGAAGAAGCCTGTAGCATTCTTCTTGGAGAGGTGTACGGGCGGTGGTACTATCGACCGTCATATTATCGAAATCACTACAAGTACTGTCAATCAAATGTTGTGATGGACACCTTTGCAACAGAAATGTAGCATGCTTACCTGTAGCCGTTACAAGTAACACCGGGTACCAGGCATACACGAGAGGAGAAAAATTCAAACGATCCCACAGGTAGGCAGGAATAGATGGTACTAACCGTCAGTACCAACATTAATACCTTGTAAATCAGTACCTGTAAAATACCTTGAGACGCATCAGTTTCAAGAAGGCTCTTAGCAAGAGGAATGACAGCGATTACTTGTTTTCTTCTAGAACATGTTTATTGATCCCAACAAGCATCAGAGGATGTCAAAACCAGAAATCATAAGTACTCGTTCGTTATTTTCAGGAAGACTACGATTGAAAAAGGGATATTAGACTCACTATCCTGCTACCCAGCGCGGTGCTCGTTTGCCATCGCGGTTTCGATATGACCTCGTCCAGTACGTTGGCAATAGATCCAACTGAAGCGTATCTTTCACCTGCCGATTTTCTTCATTATTAGAATTTGGAAGAAAATCCCCAACTAGTCTTTGAAACAGTTCATTCGATGCAGATCCCTTGAACCGTTCCAAGACAAAATCGTTCACCAAGCCCAAGTCACAACATCTTTTGAACGCCCATTCAATGTTATCGTCCTTAAGACGCTTGTCGACGTCCAGTCGTCCACAGGCCTGAAAGAACCAACCAAATGTTGTGCTAGTAGGAACAATGTCGGTTTCATCAACTAGGTTCTTCATGACCTCGACGGCGATTTCAAATGCACGTTCCTCCACTTCCTTGTCGCCACTTGTAAAGGCACAGGTATTCACAACAAGGGAATGAAGGTGATCATTTCGTGGTACGGAGAGTAAACCATTGTCTTCGCGTTCTTTGCTGCGCTTAAGAATTCGGAGCGCTTGTTCCGCCTTGTCACTAGACTTCATTTTGGACCAGACTGTGAGTACCAACGAGTACGACCGGGCATTGGGTTGTAATTCGTTTAGGCCTTCGACATCTGCTCTCATCTCCATGTCCTCCAACAGAGCATTCACACGATATCCGGCCTTTTCGTGGCCGCTGCACAGCCACGCATTTAGGACCACGTTCAGCACGCCCGTATTGACTTCGACCTTTTCTGCGTCATACTTGTACTTTAGCTTCTTCATATTCTTGAGAAGTCGTTCAGCATATTCACCAGATTCAGGATGATTGTGAAGAGCATACGAATCCATGACTGTTGTGAACGCATACACGTTGGGAGAAAGATTCTTCTGACCCGATCGGAAGAGAGAGATCAATTGATTGAGTACATACTCTGCACGGTAAGGAGCATCCGGCATTTTCTTAGCTCTGGCATAATGGGCGATGACATGTGTAAAGGAGCGAGTATCAGGACGCACGTGTCGGAATTCCTCAGAATATTCCATGAAGCGGTCGAGAATGGACTCAGCGCGACGTCCTGCATCTCTGTTTGTGCTCCGACAAAAGCCACTAATGACGCAATTGAAGGAAAAATAATCTGGTTGGGCGTCCTTGTCACCATCGCGTGCTAGAGCTAGCATGTGGTAAAGTAATTGTTCGGCCTTGTCGGTATCGCCTGCTCGGCATAAGGCATCAAGACAAGCATTGTACGTCCGAGTATTGGGTTTGACATTTCGGACCCCAGCACGGTGCTTCTCTTTGAGATTTGACAATATCTCGATAATCCGCGGAGCTGCTCGATTTTGCCTAGATCGAGCCCATGCAGCACAAAGAATTGTGTAATGGACGATATCAGGATGATCATCCAGTTCACCCTGCGCATGGAGATCCTCCATATGTCGAACTATGTCATCGGCCCGTTGAGTAGCGGATGGAGTGTCCATACGTTGATATGTGGACAGGACAGCGGCAAACGAGAAAGCATCAGGTTTGACATTTTTCATTCCCTTCTTGTGTAATTCAAACATGTGGTTCAAGATCTGTTCCGATTTTTCGCCGAGATTTCGGCCCCGAGACCTCGACAAAGATTGGAGTGCAGCGTTCCAAGACCTGATGTTAGGTGTTAAGGCATCCATGCCTTGTTTGGCGTAGTCTTCCATCCGTCGAATGATTGTCATTGTTCGAACGAAAGCGTCGGGTTGTCGAGATCTTGAAATTGCAGTAAGTACTGCGTTAAATGATTCGATATCCAAGGTTACAGCAGGTGGAGCAGCACTTGAAATTTCCTCTTTCTTTTTGGCTTCTATCCGTGCTCTTTCTTCCATTTTCTCCAAAATCGCTTCGGACATGTTTGCGGCGTAGACAATATCCGGGCATCTCGCACAGGCGAGGATTGTTAGGGCGTAGCTAAATCGATCTGGTTCGACGTCGTAGCCTCCATCAAAATCAGGTCTTTCCATCTTTGCCAGCATGTCAACAGCCTTTTGTGCTGCTTCCTTTGATTTGGCCCGGCTGTAGGCTATAAGTACAGCATTGTAGTTGATGCAGTTGGGTTTCGCAAAGATGTTACCACTCCGGTACAAGTGAAGCATGCTTTCGAGCAATTTTAAACACAATTCAGGAGCGTCGGGTCTGTCATGCGAACGAGCGTACACATTCTGAAGTGCCGAGTAGGTGTATACGTTCCGCTTGACTTGAAAGTCATCCATCATGGCAAAAAGTTGTTCTGCTCGTTCGACGGCATTGGGTTTATTGCATCTCGAGTAGGTGTCCAAGAGTGTTGAAAACGTCAAGACGTCTGGTTTTACATCCTCACTTTCCCATTGTGTCATTTCATCAAATATTCTTTCTGCTATTTCTGGTGCCTTTCGATCAGCACTTTTTGACCAAGCATTCATCAAGGTATTGAAACTGACAGTTGTTGGTGCAATGTTTGGATCACCAGTTTGTTTGTATAATGTGATCATGCCATCATGAATTTGTTGAGCCCGTTGTGCACCTTTAGTCTCCCCACTTTTTGCCCATGCATCTATCGCCTGTGGATTTTGCCATTTGGATGAGATAAACGCGAATGTTGTTCACTGGCAATATCTTGAGTACGGTCAAAGTGAAACTTACGATTGTATACATTCGAGTCGTTACGCGAATGTCCGTATTCCCCGCCCGCAGATCATCCACAACTCGCTTCAAAAGTTTTTCTACGGAACGTGCTGCTTCCAGTGACCGTCGACGAACCCAGGCGGCCATGAGACCGGTTATGGATTCCAAGTCTTCCTCGGTCAAAGTTCCCATGGGTAAATTCTCGAGATTGAGAACATCTTCCGTTGCCTCCTCCAACCAATTCGCCTTGCGCGAAAAACTCCCCGGATACCAACCCAGTCTTTCTTCATCCTCTTCGCTCCAAATTTGTGCCATGGGAGATTCAAGGAAGGAATGGGAAATGCCTTCATTCGTCTCGTCGTCATCATCATCAGCAGCAACGTCGAAATCAGGGGTAAAGGCAGGTAGAGACTCTGTCTCATTGTCCAAACTGCTGAAGATAATCACATCACTTCCAATTTTTCTAGCCCGTTGTTGAAAGTTCTGCGATCTTCCAGCTGATGAAAAACCTTGAACAAGAACAAGGTGGGTAAGAGAGAAGAGGAACAAGGTGATGCCAAGCTTCGTTGGGACGATTTTTTGTGGATGCGTCATGGGCTAGAGGATGGATAGTGTGACCATCGCCAAGTCTTTTCCCACCACGACTACCTCCTATTGTTTCTCTTTCTCTTTGTCGTCGTCGTCGTCACACAAGTTACTCCAAGTTACGCCTTCCCTTTCGTTGCTCTATAAACTCCAGCCGACAATGAAATCCCAAATCCCAGTGTCCTCGTGGAAATCACGTCAGTCCAGAAGTTGGATCAATTCGACCAATTGTCCATTCAATCAGAGTTAGGTGATTGTGCTCGACGCAACGAATCTCCTGGAGGACCTCGTTGGACCTCGTTTTCCGTTATCCTTGTTGGGAATGGAACCGGTTACTTTTTCGAAAACTCGATGCAGAATGGGGTGAGAAGAATACGCCTCACTTTTTCCTGTGGGATTTGACGATCGTGACAGTGACACCCTGAAACAGAACAGCCGACGGCAAGCAAAGGTGCTAAGAAGGCTATACTTTTCTCTTTGAGTCAGAAAGTGACCCTCCACGAAAATGTCGCTGTCCTACTCCTCCACGAGCGATTGTTTGACTGATGAGTGCAGAACCAGTGAGAGCGAAGGGACCAAAACAATAGCATCTGAGAACAGTTCCAAGTCTAACAAGGTGTCAGTTGAACAGATCTTTCCAGAGGATAACTATGAATCGGAATGTCTGCTCCCTCAGTCAATGAGGAATTTGGAGGTGTCAGCACTCAAGGGTCAATGTTGCACGGCGAAACTCTACAACGTTGATTTGACCAGGCAGGCATACAATGAGACTGCAGAGGTGGAATTGTCTGCATTCTTGAACGACATTGATGTCAAAGGCAACAACATTGTTGAGCTTTGCTGTGGTCAGAAAAGCAAAACAGACAAGTCCTACTTTCACTTTGAGTTCGAAGATCAAATTCGCAAAGTACAACTACTCCCGCTTCCATTGAGTACCAAATATCAGCGAGTGTCTGCATTCACTTCCTACAGAGGACCACAAACATGCGGGGTTTTATTGCTGGTGGTATCTAAAAGTACTGGAATGTCACTTCATTCGATTATTCTGTCACGAAAATCATCGTTCGATCAATTTCATATTTCGGAATTCACAAAAGTTTCCCGTGGCAAAGTGGAGGATACCGGCCCTTGGGTGGAGATATCCTACTTTTTGGACAATACAAGAGATGAGTTGGGGAGAAACTTTTGTCAACAAGATCCTGTGCTGTATTGTGCGATCCTGCCGTGTCGACCGTCGTTTCGTTCACATCGCATTGATGTCCTTGCGTGTCCGTTGATTGGTCACAAATCTCCACTTTTCAATTTCAAAAACCGGGGTCCCACTCGCGCCTTGAGACGCTCCATGGTATTGACTGGTATGTTCAACTCTGGCTTTTGTCGGGATGGTATATCTCGCTTCCATTACTAATCTGTTACCTTGTCTGCGCAGGAGTGGGTGATGCCATGGGGATATCGATTTCTGTTCGACGACTAGGGATGCAGTCATTTTGTACATTTGCCGCTTTATTTGAATCAGAGATGAAAGTCATTTGTCTCCCATCGCTTGACCAGTGGAGTAAGCAGCCTCTCAAGCCAGAGGATATTTTTACAGCTCCTTTGCACGGACCGACCATGACGTCGCCCTTTGCGCTTGTTTCGCTTGCAGGCACCTCGGTAGCCAATACCAAACTACCAGTCTCGTTTGCTATCTTGAGTTATCTAAAGCCTGGGTCGACCGACGTTCCACAGGAACAGAAGTCGCCGCTGTTGTCACCTTGGACAATTGAATCATCTCCGAGAGACATTGTGCCTCGCCGAGTTTGTCCACCACCGCAATGGACCGCAACAGAAACTCGTAACGCAGTCCTCCGCGCTCGTCGTAACATCATGGCAAACGTGATCAATACTCTCCATGGTGAAGGAAGTACACGAATGATCGATCCATTGGATGAATCAGACGATAGCGTTCCAGTAACACCAAAAGCAAAAGGGACCTTGTCTCCGAAGGGTTCGCCATCCACGGTATTGGATGAAGATTTTGACGTCAGTATACCTTCCCCTGATACTGCAGTACTGGATATGAGTGAGACAAGCATGCAAAGGATGTCATCAGACTCATATCTTTCGGCATTGGCTGGTCTGAGTTTAAGTGGTGGAAATGATGATTCATCTGCCATGTCATCGAAGGCCGGAGAGTTACCATATAGGGCTCCACACAATTTCCACAACGCAGCTGATTATCATCAATCGGCACCGTCAATCCGACTTTTCATCGTATCACTCCCCGGAAAATGGAATCTTGAGACGGGCCCTTCCATACAAACTCAGATCTGTGATCTTCCAAAAGAACTCCAGATGTCGTTGG
This sequence comes from Nitzschia palea, assembly GCA_019593585.1. Classification (NCBI taxonomy): domain Eukaryota; phylum Bacillariophyta; class Bacillariophyceae; order Bacillariales; family Bacillariaceae; genus Nitzschia; species Nitzschia palea. Next base: position 65,672 of record SWEM01000053.1, on the reverse strand, counting down.
AAGCAGTCTCTATGAAACCGTGTCAGACTGAACTCCTCTTAGCACTAAAGCCTTCGTCATCATGTGATATCAGGGTACTTAAAATACCATTGACACATGGGCTGCCTACGACTTCCTTAGAAGAGTGGGATACCCGAATCTGCCCTGTCCCAATCCGAAGATCTCATTTCGACGGCAAGGTCAAAGGATTAGATTTTGACTCCGGAGTCGACGGATCGCTTCAACTTCGCGTCGTGACGGCAAGGGATGATTTTGGCCTTGAACCAGTCGGACCTGACGGATTGGTCGGCCACATTGTCCATATTGAAGTGGCAACTATTACTGACCTGTCGATGGTAGAAACGACAACAGATTCGACGGTTTCGTCGGATCGAAGCACAGCCGATGACTCTGTCGTGACAGAGAAGTTGGACTTGATTATGAAGACATTGCTGCGATTCGAGGCAGATGTCAATCAAAGGCTCAACCGCATGGAGAAACGCATCATGGATAATGCAGAGCGACTCGCTAGACTAGAGGACGATTTTTCCTCGAGAGTGGAAATTTGATTTCTACTGCTGTTATTGGAAATGCTTCTCCAAGCAAAAATGGTAGAGCATAGACAGTGGGCCATATTGGATTTTTTACTTGATATAAGCTGAGTACCACTAGTCTAGTTTAAGGATACGCCTCGAAGGAGAGCAACTCTTGCTTCGACAGATCGTAGCGCTCCTTCCCCTAAGTTGTCCCGATGCCTACCCATGATGTGGGTTTTCAGGTCGTCGTCGCTCAGCATAGCCAATTCAGCAAGATGGGTGACCAATGGATGCGGGTGCCCAGCAACACCTAAAGCAGAGAAGACATTCACCAAATAATTCAAGTCCGCGTTAAGGTGTTCGCACCCCTTTTGTGTAAGTTGTGGGATTCTCATGACTCGTTCCAGCAATCTTCCCGTCACTGCAAGTCCTACAACATCCAACCAAGCATTGCAAAAGGTGGCACCGGCTCGTTCTGCTTCACTCGTGCCTTCTTCGAGTTCGGCGTCTTCTTCCGAGAGAGCAGAATTGTTCAACACCAAATGTCCAATTTCAATGCCATGCATGAGCAACGCTACTGTCGAGTCCGAACCAATGATGCCGGCCGACGCGGCGAATTCTCCCCATGATTGGAGAGCCACATCGATGACACCATCCATGACCTCGTTGGCAATCGATAATGCCTCTTGATCGGCTGCAAAGGGCTCAAAGGCTTGGACCAAAGCCAGCATGTGTTCTCCGACTTGAGTAATATAAGCCTGAGGTAATGTACCATACGAATCCAAGGCATCGCTAGAGGCTCCTTGCTTCCAGGATGACATTTCGGACATGGTCGAGAGATGCTTTCGTGGGACCGCCGAACAAACATCCAAGACACAACCATGACAACTTTGTGCCAATCGTTGAATGGCATCTTCCGCTTCGGGATACAACAGAATACCCCGGTCGTCCTTGGAGGCAACGGCCAATCGATTCAAGAAGTCCAATGCTGGATTTACGTCATCCGTATTGTTGGGGGTGGGTCCATTGGCGTCATCTCCGCTACCACCACAGACCAGCTTGGTCACAATCGAATCGATTTCTACCACGGACAACGAGTCTGGTAGAGAAAAGGAGGAGCCTACCGATCCATGTTTGCCCGATGCTGCCTTTTCCACTTCGGTTTCCTGGAGGATGTAGTTGGCGATCCGGTCCGACAATAGTGATAATTTGTCTCGGGTCTTGTCCTCAAAGGTTCTCAGGTCCCGACGGAAATTGCCAGCCACTTTTAATACTTCCATGGCGCACAAGACATGTTGTTCATCAAATCCATCCAGCAAAGGACTGTGGTCGGAATTTAACGCGGCCGAAAAAGTCTTGACGGCAATGGTAACTTCCCCCACATGACTCGCCAATATTTTATCAATCATGGCCAAGGCCGGTCCCACCCGATATCCTCCACTCAATAATTCAAACCGTACCAAGGAGGATTCGGTGGATGGAAAGACACAGGGAGCAATATCCTTGAGACGATCCACCGCTTGTTGCAGGGCCTCAAAGGCCGTGGTCCTACCAGTGGCAATCGCCGACACGGTTTGTTGCATCGACTTGGCCAGTTCCGATGTACCAAGTTGCAAGTGTTTACTTTCGAGTTGGTCAAAGCGTTGTTGATAATTGGCAAAGGGTGAGGATACGGTGGCCATGACGGCAATCATTTCCGTGTAGAGTCCCACACCCGTATCGCCCTTGTGAGCCATACCAGCTTCGGCCAAATCCAAAAAGGCTCCTGCCACCAATTCATAGGCCAAGGAAAGGAAACGAAGAGTCGATTCGTAAACGGCACAAATTGATTCAAAGGAACCTTTGGAAGTCATGGTAGGATTGGAAGAAAAGACGGTCTCTAGTCGACTCTGAAAGGAGGGTAGAATGGGACGAAAGCATTCGCGTAAAACCTATAGAAAGAAGGAAGAAAAAGGGCAGTAGTAGTTTGTGAGTTAAACAGTTCCGTTCTTGATGCATGTAACCGGAGCTTTGGATTGGTGGGTATTGAGAACGAGAGAAAGAGATTTTTCGTACCTTGACAACAATTTCCGGTGCCGCTTCGGCACCAAAGACGGTAGCCGATTGGCGTCGCTCCTCGGTCAACAATTGCAACACCATATCGTACCAATTGGGCAACCAAGTTTCCAAATCACTCTTGGTGGTGGAATCATCCATGGATACCTCGGGAGAATACGATGGTGAAAAAGCAAACCATGCCTTGTGCAAGGCACCAGGTCGTGTCTTGACATATTCATCCCGCAAGGCATCCATCTTGTCTAGTTTTTCATACAAGGCCACACATTGTTGCAAGGGTGCCAAACGAGTGTTCATATTCTGTAGGGCATGTTTCAATTGTGGTTGTAACAAGACTTGGACTTGTTGTCGAACCTTATCAATGGCCAATTGTCGTTCTTCTCGATTGGGCATACCACGCAAGGCCCGTTCCCCATTTTCCAATTGTCGTAGTGCATTGACCGCTTCGGATAGATTTTGTTGGGCCAACAAGGGTGGAATGGAACTCATGGTAGAATCCCAGGTTGCCGCCGCGGTCAATACCTCTTTGGTTTGGGATAGATTGGACCGTAATGCATGCAAGGTTGTCAAGGTTTCTAAACTACTGGATAATTCTTGTTCTTCGGCACCTCGAGCCGTTTGTTCCAACAAGGCTTGAGCATCGAGACGCATCCCTTCCAATCCAACACCGACCCGACCAACATCGGCTGCACATCGTGGCAAAATAGCTTGAAGTTCCGCTCCGATACGTCCAATGTCATCGTGACAAGATTGTGTCTGGAGTTGCAATTGCAAGGCTAATTCGGCCATGCGGCCTTGCAGAGACTCGGTACTAGCAGCAGCAGCAGCATCGGCAGGATGACCCTGACTGCCAAGTGCCAAGTTCAAGTACGCTGCGACACTGAATTGAGTGTTGGAATTCAATAGCTGTGATAATTGGTCCTCTAACGATCCTGCTGCTGCCGAGGATGGAGCCGTCGAGGTGGGAGACAATAATGCATCCGCCATAGTCGTCCTGTATTCTGATGATATTGTGTCCTTTTTTTATTCACTGAAAAAAAGAAAGCAAAAAGGATCATCCCATCCAAAGAGGGGATACTTTCAAGTGCCAATAAAATGTAAAATGTACCCCTATTTGGTTGGGGAATCAGGATCTGCGAGGTCTCCGACACGCAACAAATTTCGAATTTCGAGGTTTGTGCCGGAACTGATTCGTGCATTCTACGTTGGTCCCTACTGGACAAGGTCAAGCGCCAAAAACCTCGAGAACCCGTTGACCATGATCGCCCGACAAGTGATGGCCGGGGGGCTGTCGTCAATCGTCAAGGTGCACTATATAATCAAGGAGCACCAAAAGTCACTGTATCTGCAAAAGTGTCGAAAATCTCAGTCATTATATTCACTAGTAGCCAGCCATCCAGGACCAGTGCTGTTTGACACTACGAGTTCTTTACCATTGTGGCTTGTTGTGAGCGATTCCAAGTTGCCTGGAAAACACGTTCCACCTTTTCGTTTCTTCTGGACTACTACACTTGTATCCCATCCATTTCCTTCCTCTGTTTGAAACACACAAACAAACGAACAAACAAAAACACTCGTCACCATGACAGACTCTTTTGAATGGCCCACGGATCCTTCTCGCTATGAACTTTGTGGGAAGATTGGTCAAGGTGCCTTTGCTTCCGTATGGAAAGCAAATACTACCTCGGAAGGCCGGGAGTGTGCCATCAAGGTACTAAATTTGGATCATGTGGATAGCAATCTCAATGAAATTCGTCTCGAAGTCCAATCTATGCGTCTTTCGAGTCATCCCAATGTCTTGCAATGTCATGCCGCCTTTGTCAAGGCCACGGATCTATGGTTGGTCACCCAACTCATGCGCAAAGGCTCGAGTCTGCATTGTTTGGAAGGGGCACGACGAAAGTATCGCGAACTAAACCTTGCCCCCGCCAAAATGGAGGATCACATTCTATACATCCTACATGAAACACTGCTTGGATTACAATATATTCATGATAATGGACAAATTCACAGAGATATCAAAGCTGGTAATATATTGATTGATTCCGATGGTCGAGTGCGGATTGCCGACTTTGGTGTTTCGGGATGGCTGGTCAATGCAGGAACACACCAAGAAAAAGCCAAGACCTTTGTTGGGACACCTTGTTGGATGGCACCAGAAGTCATGGAACAGGTTCATGGATATGACTACAAGGCGGATATTTGGAGTCTGGGAATTACTGCCCTAGAACTCGCGAAGGGATATGCTCCCTACGCTCGATACCCGCCCATGAAAGTTCTGATTCTTACCATTCAGGAAGACCCACCCACCTTGGATACATATGATGAGGAAGATGGTTTGGAAGATGAAGCGGATCGAGCTGGAGAAGATTTTTCCAAAAACTTTCGACAACTGGTTGACAAGTGTCTACAAAAGAATCCCACCAAACGGCCCAAATCCCAAGAATTACTTGCCAGCAAGCATTTTGATGGTTGGCAAGGCGACGCCAATCGTAACGTTCGGCGGCAGGCCCTCGTGGATCAAGTATGTACTGTGATCGAAGACGTGGGGAGTGCCACGTCCATGGCGCAACAACAAGCCAAAGCCCAGCCGGGACATACCCCCATTTCCATTGTCATGTCCACTACTGAAAATAATCGACCGGCCGGTACAACATGGGTATTCGCCGATGGCTCACAAGTCTTGGCATCCTCCACCACTAGTAATGCCACGGTCGATGATGTCTTGGAGCAATTGGATCAATTTGGACTCGAAACGGGTGGTGAACACTATCAAGGTTCTTCCAGCAAGGCTACTGCCACAACCGTACCGCCTAAAGAACCAGATGATTTGAATGACTTTATGGATGAATTCGAAATGAGTACCCAAGGTGAAAACTTTTCCCGTCCTCCCCAACAATCCTAAAGAAAGAAAGCAGGAAATGTTCCATACATATACCTTGATCATGTGCATTGGATGGATAGATCTTGGCTTGCCGGAAACTCTTTATTGTTGGTTGCTAGAACTGCTTTGGAAGCAATTTTGCAAACATAAAAATCTTGGTGTACTAGGTGATTCCTTTTTCCTGTCCATTTCATTCATTCATTCATTCGTCACTCTATATCCTCGCACGACGGACAGCCTCTTGCACCCCACGTTTCACGTGGAATGGTGCTAGCGGCCATGGCCAAGTTCAAAAAACTTCACCCCGTCTTCAACACTCGCACACTGTTAGTTCTACTAGTAGTACTTCTTTCATCACCGCTACTACTACTACTACTACTACGACAACAAAGCCCTCTCTCACCATGACAGAAGCGAGTGAGACTGCCATTTTGACGTACTTGGCATCTTCGCCCGATGCCGTCATTGAAGATACCTTCCCATGGTCCGAACAACAAAATCTCGATCATGCCACGGTCGTGGGAGCCATCAAGTCTCTTCTGGCCGATAATTATGTCCAAGCGGAAAATCTGGCTTCCAGCTTTTATTCTTTGACCGAAGAAGGACAATCGATTTTGGATCATGGAGCACAAGAAGTCATTGTCCTTCGTGCCCTCAATGAAGCCGGAAAACTTTCCTTGGCCGATTTGGAAGCCAAAGTGGGCAGTAAGGAGGTGACCAAAATTGGAATGGGCAATTGTATGAAAAAGAAATGGGTCAAGAAAGATGGTGCAGATCTTGTTCCCTTGAAAACGATGGAAGAAATTGAAGATGAAGTACAAGCCTTGTTGAAAACTCTGGCCAATGGTGGATTTGCCGAAAGTGCCCTGGCCGATAAGGTACGACCCAAAAATGAAAATGCCAACAAGATAATGACCAGGATGCATAAAAAGTTCATCCCTCTTTACATTTTTATCTTACCTGTCCATGTTTCCCTCTCCGGTTTTAAAAGGATGCCAAAGATCTCAAACGTCGAAAGATTATCAATCTTGTCACTCGAAAATCACACAAGGTGACTCGTGGTCCCCAGTATGCACCAGAACGCAAGAAAAAGTCCGCCGATCTGACCAAGGAAATGTTGGATTCGGGATCTTGGCAAACCGCGGAATTCAAGCCATACAACTTTTTGACACTGGGAGAAAAAGTCGGAGGAGGGTATTTGCACCCACTCCTCAAGGTCCGAGCGGAATTCCGAAAGATTTTGATGGAAATGGGATTCCACGAAATGCCCACCAACAAATGGGTCGAATCTTCCTTTTGGAACTTTGACTCACTCTTTCAACCACAATCCCATCCTGCTCGTGATGCCCACGATACCTTTTTCATCAAGGAACCAGGCCTCACGGTCAGTGTCCCGGAAGACTACTATGAACGTGTCAAGACTATGCACGAGATTGGTGGTGCCGGGTCTATTGGGTACCGATACGACTTTAAGCGTGAGGAGGCCATGAAGAATCTTCTTCGAACCCACACCACTGCCGTTTCGTCGCAAATGCTCTATAAATTGGCCAACCAGCCGGGTGGATTCCAACCTGCTCGATACTTTTCGATTGATCGGGTCTTTCGCAATGAGACGATGGATGCCACTCACTTGTGCGAGTTTCATCAAGTAGAAGGATTAGTTGCCGATTATGATTTATCCTTGGGTGACTTGATTGGAACGATTGAAACCTTCTTCAAAAAGATTGGTATTACTCAACTTCGTTTCAAACCAGCGTTTAATCCCTACACGGAACCATCCATGGAGATTTTTGGCTACCATCCCGATTTGAAAAAGTGGACCGAAATTGGCAACTCGGGCATGTTCCGACCCGAAATGTTGCGACCAATGGGCTTGCCGGAAAATGTCCGGGTGATTGCCTGGGGATTGTCCTTGGAACGCCCCACCATGATCAAGTATCGCATCAGCAATATTCGCGACCTCTTTGGACACAAGGTCGAAATGGCTCGAACTCGAACAGCTCCCATTTGTAGGTTCGATGATGCTACCCAATAAACATTGAGATGATTCGTTGATTGCTGATGCACGACACGGAAGCAAAAGGAGCGATGCATATGGTTTTGGCAATGATTACTGGCTTTTATCGGCGTGACATGACATGAATCTGTTGTACTCGAGTTTGATACCAGCAGTATTACAATAGATTCTGTAGTTTCCCCCACAAGCTGTACCATTAGTCTTTACTAGATGGAGAATTCTACTTTGATGATGGATCTTTCGATCGCTTTTTCGTGGCGGGTCTATCCTGTCGCTTAGAACGAAGGAGTTTGGTTTGATACTGATCGAGGAGAAAGCGTTCATTGGAAATACCTAGAGCTTGGGCCCTTGTCAACCAGTGGGTAGCCTTTTCATTCTTGCCCGGGTGATGACTGCCTGCCAGAATATGCAACAAGGTAGTCATGGTGAATTCGGTTGGTTTCATACTGGACTGGTTGGAGGGTGAAGTCGATTGTTCAAAGCGTTGGATGAGATCATTGACCAAGGCCTCGGCCTTTTCCACTGCGTCCACCACGTAACGACTGTTCCTGGCCAATGTTTGGAGGAGCCAATTGTAGGAAATGGCAGTCCGCGGTTCTTCCAGTGCTCCACTGTGATGGAGTTCATCCATTTTGACAAACAAGGCTTCGGCAGAAGCAAAGGCCTTGGGAGCAAGAGTTCTTGACCATGCTGCTAAAACGGCATTGAAGGATCGTACATTGGGTCGTACTTTGGCATTGCCATGCACCATGTATTGTTCATACATTTCACGTAATAAACGCTCGGAGGATGGGGCATCGCCAGCATTGGCATAGGCATCGAGGACGGTGGTATAGTGAATCGTATTAACTTCAAGGTCCTTCCAATCGTCTTGGGTGGTTAATTGGAAGATTCGACGTAACAAGACCTCCGCCTTTTCCGCAGCCGGGAGACTGGCACTTTTGCGCCACGCCTTGAGAACCGTCCCAATGGTAACGTCCGTAGGACGGAGACACGGTCGATCCTTGGATTCTTCCAACAACCATGCCAACAATTCCTCAGAAAAGGTAATACGCTCGGCTGGATCCGGACAATAGGAAGCACCATCTAGGATGATGGTATAAGTAGCAATGTTGGGTTCAAACAAGCCTGGAGCTCTGGCAAGATAGCCTTGTAGTTTCAAAACGATTTCCGAGGGTAAAAGTTTGGTTTCAAACGATTGAAAGGCCTTGTTCCAAGTCCCCAAGATGGCGTGTATCAGATATACATTCATTTGAAATTGTTGCGGATGGATGGCAGCTTCGTCTGCTAGGCGATCCATAATCTGAAAGCACACTTCCAATCCGACATTGCCCTTTTCCACCCAATAAAGAAGGATCGTTTCAGCCGTTTGCCACTGTACTGTATCAAAAGATCCGATGGGGTGGTGTTCACGATCAAGGAGTTTGGAAGTCGATTCTTTCCACCAAGTCTCTGAGGAGACCGGAAGTGATAATGATGACAGTTGCCGTTTTCGTACCCCGATATTGACATGACTCGGCGAAGGAACGAAACAAGGGCGAGAAACACTGCTGTTCTGCCATTGGAGCCCCCGCAAAGACTTTGATCCAGTGTACATTCGACTTGATCGATGGAGGTGGCGTGTTGCGGTTGGTCCCAAGTTTGTCCAAGTCAAATATAACGCAGATGGGATTCTACCACAAGTAACAGCCGATACTTGAATGGAAGAAACCTTGCCGAAGAAATGCATGTCGGGTCGGAAGCAAGTTTCAATCTCACACTCTCCTTTTAACAGTCAATAACGTAATCACTGCTCACTCTGGCGTTGATTAGGCTGTGCTATGCGAAGTGTTTGGTGGAATGTAGAAGGTTGAACTCTGGTCCAGCAACATGAAAAGCACCAAGCCCATCGTCCTGCTTATTTGCAACGGCGCATCATGCCGATCCATCGCAAGTCTGGCACACCCACCTTAAAAGTTAGTCCGATTGGTCATTCCTGGACCCATCACATCGGCCACTCATCAACTTTTGTTGCACATCACTCTCAAACAGCGTTGCCAGAACTTCTCTTTATTGAGGAATACTAGGGAAGGTGCTGGAGGAACAAGAGAAAGAAGAAATTCCTTTGCTGGTCGTCTGAAGCATGCTATATGCTCTTGGTGTCGGTCTTGCCATTAATCATTTTGTGATTTTGTCCAGTGGTTTTCCTGCAAGGCAATATATATCTCGAAAAACTGCTTTCCAAAGACATCCCCAGCCATTTCGAACCAAGAATCTTGCCGTATCCATTGATATTTCAAACAATTCCATGTCGTCTACACAAAACACCGATTCCACAGTTCCATCGCGACAACTATTGATCCATTGGCGAGGAGAAAAGGATAGTGGCTACAGTAAACAATTTCGACAATTGGAATTTATATCGGCACTAGAGGCAGTTCTAGGGCTCACGCACGAGAATCCTCTTACTACTCTTTCCTTTCACGATGCCTTGAAGTACACGGGTCAAGCAGCCATGACAGATGTCAACATTGAACATTTTAATGAAGCTATGCAGCATGTGCATTTCTCACCACCAGAGACTTTGCCAGTACCGATTTCTACCCACAATGTCATTCAAGCAGCACAAAGATGCTCTTTGGTACATGCACTTTATGAAGTCATTGCTTCTGCCGATGATATCAATGATTTGGCTCCTTTGGCTATACAAGATGGAGGATTTGCCGACCTGTATCGTGATGGAGAAAACGGCAAAATGACGTGGTGTTTTTCGAGCACGAAATTATCGCGATCCTAACATGTCGGATTCGGGACGAGAAAAGCGCTATGGTTCACGAGCACGATCCATGGCATTGGAAAAACAGGTTTGGCTGCTCTCAAGGAACTTATGATACTGTTTGGAGGCAAAGTAGACCTCCTCAATCCCGATTGCAAAGTTTACATCTTTGATGGACTCGTCGACAAGAGCATGACCTTGACACGTCGCATCGCCTCTGGTCCCAAGGTACGCAACTCACTTTTTCTTACTCCTATGATAGGAATCTTGTGCCGATTGTTCTCGAACCATCACTCATCTAGACCTATGTATTGGACAGACATCTCTCATTGCTCCAGCAACTCGAATTTGCATCACCACCACACCACTATGTCCCATTGCTTCGTTTTCACTCTGCAACGTCGCACGAATTACCAACAGCTCTCGAATCCTTGATCCCTATGCAGGATCTTGTGCTATTTTATTGGCAGCTGCCATGATTGCCCCACAATGTCAAACGGTAGGAGTCGAAATTGCCACCTCCAAATATGTCAATCGTGAGGATATTCGCAAAGACTTTAACTCTCGACAACTAACCCCACCCCGAGCCCTACTGGAAGGAGACTGTACGGATCCAGATCTTCGTCGTCTAGCCAGAGAATCTATAGTTGGATCTTTGGACGACGGATTTGATGCCATCATTGCGGATCCACCCTATGGAATTCGGGAATCCAAAGGCTATAACGAGAATAGTCCCCTCGAAGAACTCTTTGCGGCCATTATTTTTGATCGGGAAAATGGACATCGTCTGTTACGCCAAGGAGGACGACTAGTGGCCTTTGTTCCAGTCACTGATGAAGAAACGTTCCAAGATGTTCTCCCCAACCCAACGCTGACCGAAGAAGCCGGATTGTTGTTTGAAGTTTGTCGTGAACAACCGCTGAATGAAAAACTAAGTCGTTGGCTCGCATCCTTTGTTTGTATCCGATAATGACAGCGTCGTTGGTGTTTCTTCTTGCTGCTCTTGCAACAGAGACAAAACTTCTTCGGCTACCCACTGACCAACAATATTCATGGTACAACCACTCCAATAATGAGCGGCGTGAGCATGTAAACATTTGATAGCAGCAGGGTTTCGAATTCCCGCTACTCCCCGCGAAGCATCCAAAGCCGAGTCCCATTTTCGACTGGCCACAAAAGCGTGATCTTCGGGAGTGATATTGGAAAATCGCTCTTCCCCATAGGCTTGATGAGCCTGTTTCATTAAGTCTAGAGCAGTAGGATCGGTTTGTAACCTTTTTTCATATTGGATCCCTCGATTTTGTAATTCAATCTTTGAAATCAAAGCCTTGAAACGAGGATGGGTGACCCAGAAAATAGTTGGAAAGGGTTCTACCAAGGGACTGTGATGATTGTCATCTTCGTCACCGGTTTCTCCTGGGACCGAGGGAATGGCTTCGTCATCTTGCAATTTTTTTCCTTTTCGTTTGCGTCGATGTTTTGTCCCATCACTTTCATCTCTCAGAACTAGTGGATATAATTTCAAGACGAGTGGTTCAGTTCCACAGTCATCATCATTGGCCTGGTTCTGAGAAGGAGGGATCACATCTCGTAGTCGTGCTACTACTGCAATGGCATTGCCAGGACAAAATCCCAATTGTGCCACCAATGCCAATTTATCCTCGTCACTGAGACACGACTTTTCTTGGACTGCCGGCCATTCATAATTCCGATCACTGGGAAGAATAGGAGGAGGAGTCGAGGGAGTGGTCGAGGAAAAATCCCCATTGGCATGAGCTGCCACGACCGCTTCAATGGCGGCCACCATTTTTCGACGTCGACGAGCATGACGACCAAGATTCCTCCTTCCAGTACCCGCTGCTTTGGGTGGTTGTTGCGGTGGAGTTGTTACATCGTTCCTGTTGGTCTCGGACAATCCTTGTGAAGGTATCATTGATTTTTTGCCGAAACCGCCTCTCAAACAAACAATCTTCTGTTGCGTGGATTCCAAGTTGGGCCTTTCCTTTGTACCAGTAGCTTCAAATTCTGTTCTAAAATAATCTGTTATATGCAAGCAAAACAGGATTCCATTCTCATGATGATTATGTTTGAGGAGATGGAACTTCGATCGTCTGTACTGTGTCCTATGTAGACGATTCATTTGACCGAGAACCAAGTATTTGAGTCGAGCTATTCGAAAGGTGGGCGTTTGGGGCATAAACCGAGGAACATACTTAGTCCCGATCGGAATGACTGCCAGATGCTGCAGGGAGATTGCGCGTGCGAGTCCGCTGCGAATAGACAAAAAGGTGTCTTGGCATTTTGCCGATGGAATCCAACGTGCGGCGGCTGCGGCAAGCCACCAAACACAGTGCCTTCGGAGCAGAGTCGTTCTCTTACAGTGTGTGTGAGAAGTGATTGTTGTCGTCCTTGGTTCGTGGTATTGATTCAACATGGCATCAGCATCATCAGAGATAGATGAACAGATTGAGCGTTTGCGAAAAGGAGATACACTAGCAGAGAACGAAGTCAAGGCTCTCTGCGAAAAGGTGAGATTACTTGGACTCGCAATGTTCCCACTTCTTCATGGCACCCAGTCGCGATCGAAGAATTCTCTACTCTCGAGATATGTCTCTACACGGGGCTGGTGACGAGAATTGTCGGTGGTGGAAAGCACAGGGCAATGCACTTGCCATCAACAAGGATCTCGGTCACGATTGTACCGTCTGACCGTCAATCGCAATCGAGGCAAAATAATAAAATGTAACAAGTGTCATCTCAATTTGCACCTTCTTGTCTCGCAGGCAAAAGAAATTCTACAGGAAGAAGACAATGTTCAACCTGTAGCTGCCCCTGTTACAGTCTGTGGTGATATTCATGGACAGTTCTATGACTTGGCAGAGTTGTTTCGCATTGGAGGGAAGTGCCCCGAAACTAACTATTTGTTCATGGGTGATTATGTTGACAGAGGTTATTACTCGCTCGAAACCGTCACCTTGCTAGTAGCCTTAAAGGTCAGATACCGAAATCGGATCACCATTCTCCGGGGAAACCATGAAAGTCGCCAAATCACTCAAGTGTACGGGTTTTACGATGAATGTCTTCGAAAGTACGGGAATGCCAATGTCTGGAAGCATTTCACCGATACCTTTGATTATCTTCCAATGACTGCAGTGGTTGCTGATCGCATATTTTGTCTGCATGGTGGTCTTTCTCCTTCTATTGATACTCTTGATCACGCTCGTGATCTGGATCGCGTACAGGAAGTTCCGCATGAGGGACCCATGTGTGATTTGGTGTGGTCGGATCCCGACGACCGGTACGTCCAGCGATGTTTCGCCTGGATTTTTGCACGTGTTACACATCACCTCACTTGTATAATCTTTCCAACTAGATGTGGATGGGGTATCTCACCGCGGGGAGCCGGTTACACGTTCGGCCAAGATATTACGGAGCAATTCACTCATATTAACGGTCTCCACTTCATTGCACGTGCACATCAGCTTGTCATGGAAGGTTACCAGTGGCAACACAATAGACAGGTTGTCACAGTATTCTCGGCCCCTAATTACTGCTACCGATGTGGAAATCAGGCTGCCATTATGGAAGTCGACGACTCGGTGGACCAATGCGGCAAGGAAACAATTCATGATCACTGCAAATTGTAAGTATGGTGACTGTGACGTCTTGTCGCGTTCCGTTCTTGTGTTTGTGTAGATGATGTATCCTCATGCTAACAATTCCTTGTTCGTTCCACAGTTCTCAATTCGATCCTGCGCCAAGAGATGAAACCTGGCATAAGAGTCCGAGAACACCAGATTATTTCTTGTAGGTGGTTATGTCTTATACTACGCCCATTCTACCTGACTTGACGTGACCACCGATCGAGTGGATTGCAGTGCGTAGAATAGACTCTGGGAACGACGTGAAATTTTAGAAAGTTTGTTAACCTAGAGTCTACCATTATTTATCCACTAGCAGTGAAACAGGGCTACAACCATGTCCAACTTTCACCTCTATTTCATGAGACAAGATCATTGTCGTTTTTGTTGTTTTCTCATCCCGGACGATGGTTGTTTCTTTTTCGAGCCCGATTTATTATTCTTGTCATTGATACTACGCGGACTCTGAGTCATTGTCAACGTTCGACTCTCCCATCCCAAAGCCGTCCGAACCTCTTGTTCCGGCAAGATTCGCCACTCATGTTCTTCGAGACCCTCGATGGATAGATGGGTTCCAATTCGGACACGTTTTAATTTCATCACACCAGAGCCTAAGGCATGAAACATTCGCCGGACTTGTCGATTCCGACCTTCGGAAATGGTAATGGAAACCAGCGTCGATTTGTGATTGGGATGGTCCAAAATTTGCACATCATCGACCGGTCGAGTCATACCCCCATATTTGGAACCAATATCCACTCCCTCCCATAATTGACTCAGTGATGTTGCATCATGATGTCCCATGATGAGGGCCTCGTATGTTTTGTTAATCAAATGATGGGATCTATATGAAGCAGTTGCTGCTGCTGCTGATGTTGTACTACCATCCTGAAACTGTGCCGCTTGTGGGTTTGTAACATGATGGACTAATCCCCCATCATTGGTAAGAAGTAATAGTCCCGTAGTATCCGCATCGAGACGACCAATTGCATGAAGTTTCGACCGAATTCCAGTGAGTTGCTCAAAGGATCTGGATGATATTGGCGTGTCATCATGATTCATACCGGTAGGTCGTCTATTCTTCGGGTCCGAACCAAAAACAACATATCCTTTCATACTCTGAATTTCATCATAGACGGTGAGTCTTGAATCCTCTGCAACATGGGAAGTCACAACATTGGCAGGCTTGTGGTACAACAGGACTACTGTCCGTTCTTGCCAAGAAGACGATTGAGGCACATGGTTGTTGTTGTTGTTATCTCGTCCTCCTCGAGGCGTTGGTGCCAAAGAATATGCATGCAAGGTCGTCACCCGGTGATTCCAAAACACCACCAAACCAACTAGTACCGATAGATGGAGTACGTTACGACCCATACCACTCACAGACAATCATCTGATGAAGCTCCAAGGTTGCATACTTCATCAATTGTATCTTGGATGGATGAATTCCAGGTTTGAAACTATACTAGTACCCAATCTTGGTGGTAACTCAATATGTATGTATAGAGTGTATGACTTCACACTTCACGCAATTCACAAATATCGAATCATCGGATCGCAACTAATTTAGTAAGACGGTAAACCTCGGCTCCGCTCATTCCAAGGTTGCCATCGATCAACCCTTTGGTACAAGCCTTTCTTCCCTGGTGGAATTGAAGTATCATCAAACAAAAAAAACTTTCACCATGGCCGCTCGACCCCTTGTTAGCGTCTTCTCTCTCTCCGGAGACAAGGCTGGAGAGACTGCCCTCCCAGCTGTCATGACGGCGCCCCTCCGTCCTGATATTGTTCAGTTTGTTCACACCAACATGAACAAGAACCATCGTCAGGCTTATGCCGTCTCCATCCGTGCCGGAAAGCAAGTTTCGGCCACCTCGTGGGGTACTGGTCGTGCCGTTGCCCGTATTCCTCGTGTCGGAGGAGGAGGTACGTCTCGATCCGGACAAGGAGCATTCGGTAACATGTGCCGTGGTGGACGTATGTTTGCACCCACCAAGACTTGGCGCAAGTGGCACAAGAAGATTAACATTAGCCAAAAGCGTTATGCGGTTGCCTCCGCCTTGGCTGCCACGGCTGTCCCATCCTTGGTAATGGCCCGTGGACACGTCATTGAAGAAGTCCCCGAAGTTCCTCTTGTCTTGGACACCTCTGTAGAATCCACCAAGAAGACCTCGGTTGCCAAGGACCTTCTTGCTGCCGTTGGTGCTTTGGATGATGTTGAAAAGGCCGGAGACTCCAAGAAGATTCGTGCCGGTAAGGGTAAGATGCGTGGACGCCGATACGTCATGCGTCGGGGACCTTTGGTTATTTACAAGGCCAACGATGGTGTCGAGCAGGCCTTCCGTAACTTGCCTGGTGTCGAGCTTTGCTGCGTCGACCGATTGAACCTTCTTCAATTGGCTCCAGGAGGACACATGGGACGTTTCTGTGTCTGGTCTCAAGCTGCCTTTGAAGCCTTGGATGAAATTTACGGAGAAAATGGCAAGCGAATTCCTGATGCTATCATGGCCAACGCTGACTTGGCTCGTATCATCAATTCCGATGAAATCCAATCCATCGTCAAGCCCGCCAAGCCTTCCGGCAAGATTTACGATCCCAAGGCCAACCCGCTCAAGAGCATTGTTGCCTTGGAGAAGTTGGATCCTTATGCTGCCAACAAGAGGCGCATGGCTCAAACTGCCGAAAAGGACCGTGCTGCCAACCGCGAGGCTCTTTTGGCCAAGAAGCGTGCTGCCCGAACGGCCAAGAAGGCCTTCAAGGCACAAGGCAAGAAGTTTATTGCCGAAGCCTCCAAACAAGGAGACGTATGTGCCAATGGATTCACAATCGAATAAACACTGTAGCGTTGCAACTACTTTTGAGCAAAATGTGTGTTACTGTGAGACCACTCTTTGTTCCATTTGTAATAACAACAACAACTCCCACACTTGTCTTTTGAATTTGTTCAAAATTCTAGATTATCTGTATGCAGAATTGCCCGTGACGAACATCTTTCCGTTTCGTCCAGCACTGAGCCTTTAACCATTGGCCAAGGATTCCAACACTTTCATCCCACTGTATCGATTATTCCAAAGCCTAGGTTGGAACAATGTTTTTTTATATTACAGTTCATCATATATGCACAGGACTATCGATACTCCAACCAGTAGGTAGGAAACGGGGTTGCATAGTCTGAAGAAAATGTTCTCTCCAATCCAGGATGAATCTCTCTATTGATTTCTCATCGTTCGCCAAGCAACTTACTACAAGTTCAGGACCTGGAATATAATTTGGGTTGGGTATACTGGTTTCCATGTTTGTGGCCACTTCCAGTGCCGTGTTCGTTATATCTGTCGTGTCGACGAGTCCAAAGTGTTTTTGGATGGTTGTTTCGTGTTCCTTGATCTTTTCGGGGGGAATTTGGTCCCTTCGATTGGAAAGAGCCAAGGCAGCACTTTTCACTCGATGCAAGGTTCGATTGGGAATATGCGGGCGATCAGTTCCTGGTATCGTTCGAACCGATTGTTCCAATTGTTTTTGTCGATTGTGAGTCGATTTTTCGCAATGAATGTGACAATCAGGGCAAAGAATCACTATATCGTGTGGCAAATGAGTCTTGTAGCGCTTGGGGAAAAGGGCACGGTAGCAATAGGGAACCACATAATGCCGCATGAATTTGTCCGAATCTCCACAAACGACACAAACATTTCTCTTGTGCGATTGATGGTACGTGCCCTGTTGTGACGGTTCCCCTTTGGGTTTGAAGGCAAGTTGTATCGATTTGGGTTCCATTTTCCAATGAGCCAGATTCTTTCCAATGTACCAAGCTGCTTTTTTCTTGGAAATTGTACATAACAAATCACCTTGGGGAGAATACATTTCAATATTGTCATACATTGGCTTTTTCATTGCAAGGAACCGAACACTCTCCTTTCTCCGCTGTTCCTTGTACAAAAGTCGTTTGAGATGGGTGGGTATTTGAAATCTTGCCGCAATACTTTGATGTTCCTCTTTCCTGCTTTTTCTGGTATCCTTGCCGTCACGACAATCGGCTGACTCGGAGGACGAAGAAACCCACCATTGAATAACACCACCAACAATGACGATACCAACCACACTCATGGTAGAAGCCAGAAGCAAACTTTGTGAGGAGACGGACGAGACCATGGTAAATGCGACTCTCGATATTACATTGATTGGGACATCGTCGTTGGCAAAGAAAGAATTGTCATTGTTATTGATGGCGACATCTGTTCAACCGGTCTCGGGTACCAGGTACTCTGGTACCAAGTTCAAGTACCTGGTACAAGGACTGGTAGTACCTTCGTGGACAATCGTTCATTGTCAATTTTTGCCAGGCAAACTAAAAGCTTTTTCCTCTTGCTTCTGGCCTCTACGGACTGTTAGGGCGATTAAACTAGTAGCGTGTTTTGGTGATTTGGTATAAAAGTACCAGGTATCTCGTTGGCCTCTGCGAAAATTGATCGGGAAGGTGTCTTGCTTTGTAACTTGGTATGATGAAGCGTTGTACTTTCGCACGTGATTTATTCTTGGACAGTTTGTCTGTGAAGTGAGAACTCGTAGTAATGACTAATAATCAGCATTCGCCATCACTACAATTGATAGACCCCAGACCACAGACATTTTATAGTTGTGTTGTTAGTACAATAATTAGAAGTATGATTGCAAAAATTTGTGCACTACTTTTCCGCGATACATAGCGGGAACGACCATACCAGCATGACAGCACCACATCCCGTCCGCTCTGTGAAGTTAAGCATGTTCGGGCTCGGTTAGTACTACGGTGGGGGACCACGTTGGAATCCCGAGTGTTGTTCTCTTTTTTCTCCCCAACAGCGCCATGCGGTAGCCTTTTCATTTTTGACGTTGGCTTTTTCTACACTTTCCAGCTGACAGAGTACATGTACCTGCTACAAATCTCAGCCATGCTACGAGATCGGAGTAGTTAAGTGTTTTGGCAAATGCGACTGTGGTGGTCGGAATTAATTGTTAGTTCGATGTAACATTACTATATGAAATCCCAAGATGGAAGCAAGAAACAAGAAGTTTTACTGTTTTTACTTGTACAAGGCACGGGCTTGGAAGTAGTGATGACACCTTTAGACTTTGTCTGAAGTACTTGTAGTGAAAGAATGGTTATTCTTATTACATTTGGTACTTTTTTCCGGTATTGTGGTGGCATGAAAATCGACATACGTCAGCGAGTGAGAAGTACGTTAGTACGTTCGAATTTCGTAGAACCTCATCGATCTGATGCTCAAAAAGTACTAGAATAGTGCGATCACTCGGTGGATTTCCAAGGTGATCCGCTACTTTTGACATCTCGGCCACATAAAAAGGCATCTTGCATTGACACGGAGCCAACGATCTTACAGTTATTGCTCATTAGTCTGCCTTTCCTATCATCATGAAGTTTCTAATTGCCGCCCTTTTGATTGCCTCACAAGCATCGGCCTTCACGGTTGGACCTGTCAACCGTGTTGGTGAGACTCGTCTCTTTGCTGCCGAGTATGCCCCATTGGAAGGCGAAGGCAAAATTAACTTGAAAATCGATTTGGAAAACCCCAAGGTTGTCAACATGGAAGATGTTACCAAGGGAAAGAAGGTCTACTGCCGTTGCTGGCTTTCGGGGACATTTCCCTTGTGCGATGGTACGTGATAAAAAAATCGGAGCTAGTCATCCTTTGCAAGGGTCTTCACTGACATTAACCTTGATGAAATATCCTAAAAAACAGGTACACATGCCAAGCACAACGATGCCACTGGTGATAATGTAGGGCCTCTTATTGTAACTGTCAAGACCGAGTAGACAACGCAGAATGTTCCGGAATCATTCTTCGGGCTATGATGATTCGTTCCCATGGTTCATCCTACAGACAACCGTATGCCTCTTGAGAACTGCAAACTAGAAAATATATCAAGTGCGAAAAAGGATATGTCTCAAGTTATCATAGATTGGTTTTCCAGCTTAATAATCTAACATGCTCTGAACTACGAGTTCTTGTTTCTCTCGACTGACGGTTCCGAGGTTGGCGGCACAAATTCCAGCGACCGATCCTTTTTGTAGCTTCTTGTTGTTGTACGCCATTTTCTTGTTGGCATTCTCTGCAACAAACGCCCGCATAAGCCCTTCAGCAAACGCCAATCGAATTTGTTGTATTTCCTCCAAGGGTACAATTGTTCGACCTTCCATTTCAAGGGTTGCCACCACCACAGTGAGTCTTTCCAACAGAACTTGCATTCCTCGCACATCAAATGATGCTGTGTAGAGATGCATCTCCTCTATTGTTTCTCGTTCGGCATTTCGGTCAAGGATGACTTTGGCCAATCGAATAAGGTTCCAGTGCATTGACGATCTTGCGAGACAGGATACTACTCCATCATCTTCATCATTCGGGCGCTCCTCCAGACAAGTAATGATGCCACTCGCCACCAGAGCGTCGTCCTTGCGTTCGGCAATTGCTTCCGCCATGGAAACAACATTTTCCAGAACTTTTACTGCCGCAATATATCCAGCAGCGTCAGATTCTTCGCACGCTGTAACCATCTCCTTTCCTCTAGCATAAACAAGAGAGACACCTTCCCCCTCTCCAAGCAGACCTTGCAGAAGCGCGTCTGATGTTTCCATGCAATATGTAACCAACACTCGATAGCAAACGCTGGTGGAAAGCAGTTTCTGCCAATTCCCTGTCCGTTTGGTGCCATACATGCAGAGTGCTTCGTATTCCATTCCGACGAGCAACCAGTGAACCGCACCTCCTGGGCGTTCGTCCGTGAGGAAATGCCGATATCTTGCCAATGCTATACTGACACAGCCATCCAAAACGCGAGTGTTCTTGCGTTCTACCAATTTGTGGCAAAGTTCCAGCAAAGTATTGGCTTCCGCATCTGTCGCAGGGAAGTGGTGCTCAAGAGCATCTACCATGGTGGCTGTGATTCTGACATCTCCATCAACCCTAATGTGTGGAAGCAATAGTCGAACAACAAGGCGAGTCGCAATGTCGGACTGATTTTCGGTTGCAAAGGAGGAGCGGATAGCAAAGGCTGCATTTAGGAGGAGTTCTGTCTGAATGGAGTATTCGGTGGAAAGAGCTGGCAAGATTTGGGCGTCATCGAGCAAATTGCAGAGAAGCGACGTCTTGAATATATTCCCAGTCAAGTGAGGTGAGGGCGACTGATATAAAATCAATACTGTAGTCAAAACACTAGCAAAACTTACCGTGACAGCAGGAAGTGCTGCACCACTTCCTCCACCCAACTCGTGGAGGACTTCAACGACACGTCCCGCATTGCCCATCATGATACTGAGAATCATTTGATTGACGCTCTCTTCTGCCTCTGATCCTTCGTACTTGTTCATGATTTTTGTTGCTCGAATGTGCATGTCGGCCAATCGAATATTGGGTATCTTGTAGAGAAGTTCGGCACATAATTCGTCGGCCCAGGATTCGAATTCTACACCCTTCAAATCTCCTGTAAGAATAGTTAAAAGTCGTGACAATTGTGGAATGCGTCGTGTGAGAAGTTGCACTTCTGGCAAGGCCTTGACGGCTTGTTGCCAAGAGCGATAAACATGAAGCGCAGCATTGGATTGAAAGGTGACTGGGAAATCTCCTGACCCCCGTTTGCTCATGTTGGATTCCCACAGGCGATACGCTGAGGGTGGAATACCCTCGAGTAATTCCTGCTGGCGATTATCCTCCTCCTCCATTTGGAAATCAGCATCAAACTCGTCTGTTCTCCCCCCTGGAAGAGGCGCTGACATCAAGAGAGCCTCCAAGGCCTGGAATCCATCTTGATCTTGCGCAAGCATCGCAGCCTGGTACTCGTCCATCGTCTCGAGTGTGAGGGCTTCTACGCCTCGACGTCGAAGCGAATGACGACTCAGCAACGCCCAGGCATCTTGAAGACATCCTCGAAGCACATAGCTCTCTACAAGATTCCAGTAAGGTTCCCCTTCATCCAATTGATCCGGTTGTAATGAGACTTCCAAATCGTCCAGGAGTGCATCATCGAGCTGTGCTGTGGGATCAGCCATGTGATGCAAGCGCAAATATCGAACCGTATCAGCAGTCACTGCTCCTGGAAGACTCGAGGTGTTTTCATAATATTCCGAGAGAAAGGCATCATTCGGAGGGTTCAACAACAAGAATGTTTCAGATAAGTGTGTTACAGCGTAGGCGATTTTCAAGAGTTCCAAATTCTCTTGGTCCGTTTCCGTTGCTTCGGCTTCCCACCCCAAAACACAGTCGGCAAGGGCCTTGCGGTAGGCTCGCGAGGCAGTCCGCACAGCCCCAGTATCCTCATTTTGCAAATAGGCATCCCGAGCATCCAAGAGTTCCATAAGTGCTGATGTCTCAAAGGAGTTACAACCGACTCCATCGTGTGAAAGAAACGTGTCCATTTCCCCCGCAGCCGATGGAATCATCAAAGAAGCAGGAGATCGGGGATCCCAGGCAACCGCGCGAACCCGCTTTCTTGTTTCATCAATAGACTTCATGACTAGTATCAATCAATTTGAGTAGAAACTGACAAACTTTGTTGACGAGGTTGGAAGCGACTCTGTGAATCACAGTCGAAATCGTTGACCGTGCTTTATATGTTAGCTCGCGCCATGGTCAAGAAATCAATGGGCAACAAAACGTAGCAGCGGACAGACAGGATACCAAGACGAACGGTTGAACCGAGGCGAAATGTGACCATGGCTACCACACAATAGGAAATCTAGGTAGTACTACTGTCACTCCTACTCTCTTGTTCAGTATTTTATTCATATACTCAAACCAAGATCCTTCGCAAGCTGTTGGATAAAATCCTCATCAACCTGCCCTGTTTTGCCAAATCGAAGACAGACTTCTACCAAAGCTTGAGATGACTCTTCTCCCATGCGTTCTAGATAGTGATTGCGGACAAGATCTTTGGGAGGACAGGCAACATGTAACAACTTGTCGTAATAATGTGATATCATGTCCTTGGATGTTCCACCTGATTGTTGGTACGAATGGAACCGTTCGGGTGTGACCAACTCCCATAATTCTTGTAATGATAGTGGTCGTGGAGAACTGGAAGAAGACAAGGGCAATTGATTTTCTCGATTGTATTGATAGCATCGGACCACACCCACTGATCCGACGGCCTCGAGACGATCTGCCCAACGCGGTATCAATAAATGGAATCGTCCATTCAAATTCGGCGGTATGGAATTCCCATTGTCCGTGCAACTCACCAACGAAATCATATATAATATTAACTCAATACTTTCCAATGATGTATTGGTGCATTTCAGTAAAAGCCTGGCATTTTCATAGTCCTTGTTCAAAGGAAAGTATTTGTGATCATCGACATCATGAAGAAGGGCAGCTACTTGAATCTCCATGGCCACTTGTGGCGTCAAGGGTGGATCAAGACAGGCAAGGGCATGACAGGCATGACCAAACACGGCTTGAACATGTGACCATCCATGCGATGGCGGAATGTTGGAATTGGCTTGATAAAATTCTTTGACCAGACTCCGAACTTGCTGAACAGCTTGATCGGAGTTGGGAAACACGCACCCTTTTATTCCCGTCCTGTGGTTGTCGTCGTTGGAGCAATCGCTCGTCACAGATGAGCTATGAGGGAAACGTGTAGAACTTGTCGTCAATAATGTCATATCAATAAAGTAACTTTACAGTTATAACTTGCCCTTGTGATCTTGCCTCGTTCGATGCCAAAGTTGCAAATTTTTACTGTGCCGGCCAGACATCGCGCCATCTTTCAGAGTCAAGTGCTAAAATTTCGTGCCGACCACCATGACCTGATGAAAATGAGAGAGAGGGCGTGATATATGATATAGTTTATGAGTTGGCTTCTGATTTCACTAATTCATAGTCACTGCTCTACTTTTCAAATGCGTATGCAAGTACAAATACCGCAATTGGATTCGTAACTAGTAACCTGTCCACAGTCTGGTGCATCATTACCAGTAACCGTAGGTGCAAGTACTAACAAAAATGAGTAGATTAGGTCGATCATGGAAATATATGGAATCTACGTTTGTGATCATGATCAATCCAGAAAATTCAGCCAATCATCATCGTTATAACGTCAGAACAGTCGGCGTTGGTGAATAACTCAAAGCGATTATAATACTTGACAAAGGATACATCCTTCAAAAAATCCTTCCATCCATAGGTGGCTTTCAAGTCATTGTCACCATGAGTGAAGACAAAAGTGACTACTTCATTACTCTAAGACGTGTTCTTCATAATTCGAGGAAGGTGATGGTAGGGTTTGTCTCAATTCACTCAAAAGTGATCCGGATGCCCCAAGAAACAGTGGTGCCGCTGGCAACCGTCTTGGCCGCGACGGGTTCTTCGCAGTGGAGTCTTTTCCTAAATCATCCTGGTCATCATCCTCCTCATCTTCTGCTCGTATGGCAGTGATTCTGTTTTGCAATTCTTGAATCATTTGTCGTTCGGAAATAGTGTCCCTTGGTGGCAAGGAATGCTTCATTTCGCGGTTACCATTGGATCGAGCAATCGGAGACGTCAGTCGCTCTTCCTTCATGCCATGACCCTTGAAGACCACCGTTTTGGTAGGAAGTTGCTGCTCGTGAACTTCCTTTTCCGTCTGCCTGTTGTTGTCGTCGTCGTCATTGTCGTTTCGATAGTTGAGTTGAAATGCCTCTTCGGTTCTTGAACCATTGTTATCGTCGACACCAACTTTCCCTTGAACATTCGATTCCGTGTCGCCATGGTCGTCTATAGGGATTGCAAAAAATCGTTGACCAATTTCAGACTCCATACTACGACAGATCTCACTCAGTTGTCGAACATGGTTCCACCATTCCATTTGCTCCTGTTCCTTGGAGTTGCGTTCTGTCTCGGTGTTATCGTACTGTTGACAGGACCATATCGCTCCCGACAAGGCATCGACCTGTTCTCGATATTTCATCAGTGAATGTAAGAGTGGATCCTTGGAATTGGGGAGTGGCTTTGTTGTTGTTGTACAAGGCGTGTTTTCAAGCAACAGATTGTTGTGGAGATAGTCTCGAGCATTTCTAGCATTCCACATGGAAGCTCCCATGAGTGATCGAAACTCGAGATTCGAGGCAATCTCTAAAAGTCCTTGCAATGTCGAATAGACGTACAAGGAATTACTCAAATCGTTGGCAAGTTGCTGTCGAGCTCCTTTGATCCAAATCAAGTCAATGACATCTGGGTATTCCAAGGGATCATTTTGATAAATGTCATGGAGGGAGGTGTCGGACGAAGCAAGTGCCCCTTGAAGAAAGTAGGATAGGTGGAACATAGAATTCGACTGATCCACCATAGTTTGGGCCAAATGATGACGAACATTGGAAAGCGATAATATCGACTTGCCCAGGCCTTTTTGAGGTTCCAAGCGAGTTTCCTTGTTCACGTTGTTGGAGGCATGCGGTGAGCCTTCGTTACCTTTTCGCCTTGTATTTCGAAATTCTCGAGCAATTGAGGCTCGCTCGACTCGCTCCACACATTGTGATCGTGGCCCAAGTCCTAAATGCAAACTCGAACTTGTTTGCAACCATTGATAGGCTTCGTCGACGGCAAGCACGAATTTAACATGGGCTTCCAAGAACTCGACCACCAAAACGGATGCCTCGCTGGTCAAATTGATTGTCTCATCATCAAGATCGCACGATTCTGCTTGGGGATCATCACTCCAGTGTAATGGTGGAGCCCCTATCAGACCCAACAATCTTGAAACCTCTTGTCGGCACCCATGGACTGGCAGCATTGCCCTTTTGTGATGTTGTGATGAACGGTGATACGTGATACGACATCAAGGACCCATCCGACTAACTTTCGGTTCACTGCACAGAACGAACCCTAACTCATCTCTTTACACTTTTCCTACTATAATATAAAGAGTCCGATTGTACTCTGTTATTCACTATATCGGAGAGATTTCTTCTTGGCCGTAAAAGGCAGCACCAACAAAACAACTGATGCCACAAAGAAAAATGCGACTGCCAGTAACGCCACATCCAGTACTTCTGCCTCCAAAATTGTGGCAAGAAACTTTGACGGTGGATGATGATGTGCAATGTGTACCTCATAAGCAAGGATTGCCGACACGCTGTGCTGAACGTAATCGACACGGACTTCTTTATCCTCGTCCGCTTCAACTGGGTACCTGATCGGAACTGCACCTTTCATGTTGTTGTGATGTGATTGTTGTTGAGATTGCAACAGAAACCCGACCCCCAGATCAATGTGATGACGCATTTTTTCCAGCAACGGTACAACTTTATGGGCCTCTTCATCTATAAAGACTTCATGATTTTTCACAAACGAGAGGGAATTAATCAAACCTTCCAACCTTGTGGACGTTGGACACGTGTGCCTATCCATCGTGAAGCACCCATTGTGATCCTTCAATTCTGCATCAGATACGTCGCTTAACATGGTATGAATGACCTTGATGGCATGGTTGTAGACTAGCCAATACTCTACCGAGTCCTTGTCTAGCTTTGGTAGTAACCGTGCAGATGCCAACAATGCCCAGTGATCAGACTCAACCTTGTGCAACGCAAGGTTCCTTCGTAAGCGTTCTAGATACAGCAAGGTATCAGTAGCAACAGTCAGCCATTTCTTTTGGTACTCTTCATCTGTTTCAATCTCGTAGAGATAGACCAATCCCAATGCTGCCTCTCCTGGATAGTACAGTGACGTCCAGGAACTGTCTTTGCCATTTCTCGAGCTGTACCGACTCACAAAGGACCCGTCGTGGTTTTGCAAGTATTGGATGAAATTACCCATTTGTCGCATATAATCGAGATCGATAGTACCAGGAAAGAGACGCTCGACATTGCACAAGGCAATGAGACCCAATCCTGCTCCCCCCAATTTGGCTCGTTTATGTGGATTAGGTCGAGTATCGCCAAAGCTGGCCAATTCCCAAGGAGCGAGTTGGTTGGGTAAATACGATCCATCGGGATTGGGTACGGGTCCCACTTGTACCTTTAAATATTCAATTCCTCGAAGCATGGCCTCCTTGACATGTTCACTTGGTGTTCGATCATAGGCCAGTGCTAGTGCATAAATGGCCCCATTATGTCGCAATAAATTGTAGTCTGTTTGGGGGTGCTCGTCAAAGCCACGTAGTTGCAATTCTTCTCCCAAATATGCAACGTAGGTAAAGGCTCCTGGATGTTGTGGATCTTGCTCCTTGGTATGCGATACTCGAACCAAATATGAAGTTGCATGATCAATAAAGGCATCCAGTCGTTCATTAGTGATTTCCTCTTGTGCCAGTGCTCCAGTCAATAATGATACAAACACCAGCAACGCCGTTAGCAGCACCCAAGGACATCGTATCCATTGCTGCCGGAATGTAGTTCTCATTTTGTGTCCTTGTACACAGTCTATATGAACATGTTCCAAGTATCTTCCCTGTCCTTCTTGGCTGCACAAGCCGCATGGGTGGATGAAATGAAATGGGATTGGGCCAGGAGATTCGATACGCGTGTTCTACAAATGACCGATATCTTTCGACAAAAGTCCAATCCCGGCAAATGTTTGACACAATCGACTCGATTTTTTTGGTTTTTTGGAGTGGTTCGATTCCATTCGCCAAGATTTCACCAGTTTTCGTCCGTTCTCTCACAAAAAAACTAACCATCACATATATCACCGATTCTTGAACCAAGGACAAAAGTATGAGTACTACTTGCCACCTGGAAGTCAATACTCTTGCGGGACGCAAAGTATTGTTTGATAATGTTTCTGTGAATGATACGTCGATAGAGAATGTGTTTGGGATGGTGAAAGGTGCCGAAGATCCAGGGACACACGAATGGAAACTCATGGTCGTGGTCAAGGGAAGATTGGTTCCCATGCATTGGGCGCAACGAGACCGAAAACTATATGAATTGGGAATACAGGAGAATGAAAAGTATCGAGTCGAAGTTTGTTTGGCTTGGAGTGAATTGAAAAAAGTTTTGACCTGAGGGGCACAGCACCACGATTTTGACAATAGCCCTCACACATTCAGGCGCAATACAACCTGGCGAATGGTGCGGGTGGCAAGGTTTCCATAGTTACCAATTGTTGCAAGACCAATGTACCATAGTTTTTCTGTGAGTATACGTCTTGGTCTAAAGTCAAAAACGAAACGTCTCCCAAGGCCTGCAGAAGGTTCGGAAAAATGACGTAATGGAAGCTTGGATTCAACCAACTCATTCATCAGAAAGGATGATTCAAGATTGTACAGATGAGATTTTACAACTACGTCTACATGTACTTTTATAGGATTCAAGGATATTTGGATATTTGTACTAGCAAAACAGGTGCTAGTAAATTAGCCTTATTCCAATTTGCAGTCAGTTCGAACCCACGTTGTCTAGCGACATCCAATTGTATTAGAAAGTTCAATTTTACGTTCAACAGAGGGTCTAATGAGAGTTTCGTGATATCGTAATCGGGTCGGTCGTCATTAGTTAATGACATCCATCCAACATCCAACGTATATTTCTTCATCCTCTGCTGCCCCCATTTGGATTACAAGGCGGTGAAGAGGTCATCTCTAATGTATCGATACTTTTTACAACAGACAATAAAGTAGCAAAGAAAAAGTCATGTCAAGTCTGCAAAATGCCGCTCCCGGAGCCAAAAGCTCGAAATTCCAAGGTCTCAATCCATTCACCCCCTTTCTGGCCCAACCCGTACGTTCCTCCTCGTTACTTTTGGATAGACGACTACCGGTATCCATCTTGTCTATACATTTACCGGTAGCTTCTCACAATGTTGCTACGTTGTATCATTTTCTTTGCAGGGTGAACTAGATGATGACAATGATGATCCTTTCCCAGAAGAAAGATTATCTGCGACGATGGATCGACGACTTCGAATATCTAATGCGCCGACGGTTCAACGAGGTGAAGCACATTACGCATCGAATCAACCCACAATACCAAACCCCCCTATGTCTGCTATGCGTACCATGCCAGAGCCACAACATAGTCAATCCGAAGAAACTGTTGCTGACCCGAAAGACAATGCCAAGGAAACAAAACACAAGAACGTCGAAGAAAATGACAGTGATGATGATGATTTGGATGAATTTGACGATGACGATGAAGCATTAGAGGCATTCCGACAACGACGATTGGCAGAGCTGAAAACGATGCATCAAGTTGTCGAAACCAACAAAGGCAAGGGTCATGGTGAAGTTCGGACCATTTCTCAGGATGAATTCTTACCCGAATGTACTGGATCTCCATTCGTGGTGGTGCATTTTTTCCATGACGACTTTGATCGGTGCAAAATTATGGACCACCATTTGAAAATCATGGCTCCCTTGCATTTGTCATGTAAATTCATTCGAATCAATGCCGAAAAGGCACCCTTTTTTGTGACCAAACTTGTCATTCAGACTCTACCGACCGTTCTGGTATTCAAAGACGGCAAGACCATTGATCGATTGACAGGGTTCACGGGACTTGCTAATTCCAAAAATCCGGATCAGTTTTCGACAAGTCAATTAGGACGATGGTTGGAACAAACTGGCGCCATTGAATATGAGGGACCGGACAGTGATGATGATAACAATGACTACGAAAGAGGATCTAGGCGAGGCAACTCAACTGGGACACAATCACGATGGTTTAATGAATACGACGAAGATGTATGAGGAGGAAAGCACAAAATCATAACTAGTAAGTGGTAAAAATAGTAGTAGTGCCTGGTAATTACTTTACTTTTACAGAGTAGCTTCTCGCCGTCCATGGTCGTCCGTTGTGCCTTTCATTTGCCAATATGGATCAAAAAACCCTTGCACCCCGATACGAAAGTCTAGACTGACTCTGGTGTTGCACGTTTCATTAGCATTGACATAGTGGCGACACGAGGACCCATGAAAGGATATTGCTTGACCCACGTTGGCTTGGATTCGATGATAGTCATCTTGTTGAAATGTAGTTTCACTCCAAAGGTCGACCCCGGTCAATGTTCTGTCTGTCAATGGAACCCAGAAATTTAATTCTCCATTCTGATGGCCATACTCAGCGTCGTTATGGGGCTTGACTTTGGCCCATCCTGGTCCTGGTTGTAATCGTATGGTCGGAGGGTGCTGGTAGTAAAAGGTTGTGGGGGTGTCTGGCTCGATGGCACCAGCAGCCTCTAATCTCCGCTTGAAATAGGGAAGGGCAACTTGTTCAACAAATTCCTCGAAAGCAGTCAAAAATTGGATATTGGAACTGACTGCATCGGAAAGGTATTTTTGAGCATTCTCACAGCAACCTCCATTGACAGCGCGCCATATCGACGGTACGGGTACACGAAAATCTTCCAATCGAGGACCAGTCTCGCTTGATGAGGATGTTTCAAAGGTTCCGACTATGGTTTCGTCGCAGCTATTTAAAAGTGAAACAAGGGCGCTCCGCAAATCGTATTTCTGTACATCATAATCAAAAACATCTTCCTTCAGCAGAGGCTCTGGTAACCAAGTTGTTGTGGTTTCCTTTCCATGACAATCTCTTGGTTTTGGATCATGATTCCGTCGCTTCACATCAAATTTTACTCGATGCGCCGATGATCTCAGCGTTGGTATCCCACTCTTGTACAGCAGATGATCCTTGTCACCTCCATACTCTCGGTTGGATGCAATTTTTCTCTTCTCATTTGTCGCGTCGAATGATGATGGCGTTGGATTCTCCACTGTGATGGATGTCATTCCTATGGCAGAGTGCGGAACGCGATGTAGTTCCTTTCCTTTAGTTCCTTGCGGCGAACCTGAGCTCGCAAATATGGTCAATGATTTGCAAGTTGCAAGGAAAGGAAGCAACAAAATGGCAATCATCAGGGACGTACCATGTCGTTGCAGCTGTTGGCCTTTGTTCCCTCCCTCGAACATGATGGATGGATGCGAATTGTCAGCTCCTCGATTCGTCCGATCCCTGCAAAAATTCGAAGACACACCGAGCGAAACGATTCTACATCGGGCGGGCTTCCGGTTCATTACGACTTGTAGTTCAATAACAAAATGGGAATCGAAAGTGCTGGCATACTCTAATAATTGAATCGACCACTGTCGAATGAGGTTTGGTCGCAATATCAATAATTATAGTGATGAAGCGAAACCTCGGGAAGTTTTGGATAGGCCAATGGAAAGGAACGGAAGTTGTTTCGGGTTGGGCCGGAACATGCGTGGCAAAGAATTCGTAATCGGCCTTTTTCGCACCATACTGGTTCATTTCATCAGGAGCTCACACAAACCCATCATCACATTATCATCATAATCATCATCACATAAAAAATCTTCTCTACGACCAAAGAGTCAATGCCCACAATGAACAAGATACGACTACTTCTTCTCGCACAGGTTCTTCCAGCAGCGTTTGGCTGGAAGTATGGCCAACAGTCAATCGCCGCTTTCATAGTGAGCAGTGGGATTGAACGACGACAATCCCAGGCGTCGTTCCCAACAAGCCGTCGACGACCCCAGCCATCGTCATGGTTTTCGACGGAGACAACAACAAGGCTTTTCATGAAACAGAGAGGATTCAATAGTACTGGTTCATTTGGCCGAAGTAATACCAAATCCAAATCATCGTCCACCGAATTGTCAGTGTCACTGGCCGATGTTGCCTACTACCAAGATGTTGGGTACAAAATTTATTGTGACCTCGATGGTGTTTTGGTCGACTTTGAAAAGGGGGTTCAAAACCTTTTAAAGATGCCATCATCACAAGTGGTCAAGGGTACCATGTGGAAAAATATAGCCAAAGCTAATGCTTTTTATGAAAACTTGGATTGGACTCGAGATGGCAAGCGACTATGGGAGGAAATTCGTCATTTGCGGCCCGATATTCTGACAGGAGTTCCCTATCCCAAATCGTCTCGCATTGAAAAATACAATTGGTGCAAACGAGAATTGGGATTGGAGGACGTCAATCATGTAGATAAAGCGGCAGGCTGTCGAGACCACCAAATTGTCAATGGAAACTTTCCCAAGGAAGACACTACCAATGTCATTACCTGTTGGTCCAACAACAAGCACCTCGAATGCAATCATCGCTCGTAAGTTGTTCTTTTGTGTGGCATGCTATTGGAATGGTGATTGTATTGTCCAATGAACTCAATATGATTGTTTTTCATTCTTTGATTCCTCTTTTCATCATCAGTGTACTTATTGATGATAGAGAATGCGCACGAGAGCCATGGGAAAAGGCTGGTGGATTGTTTATACATCATGTAAATACTGAGACTACACTCGCCCAGTTACGAGAGCAAGGTATTCTCTAATCTGTTCCTCGACAAAAAAAACTCCTAACCATATCGCTTCGTTTGGCATCTGTAAATATGCTCTTGGACATAACAACAATGAAGTCGAAATACTATACAAACCAATTGTCGTTGGAAAATATACTGTAATAAAACCATTTTGTTTTTTTGAATATACTGTTAGTGACTACAGTTGTTTTGACGCACTTGCCATTTAGCTACTTCTTCCATGTAGTCGGCAAGACTTGATGGAAAAGCAAGTTCAATGCTAAAATAGAGAGGCACGGTCGTTACCCACCCAACACACCCTATATTATAGAGAATATGGACTTGACTTCTCGCACCAAAAAAGGTAGTACGAAGTGTATGCTTTCACTGTAAATACGGCTATAAAAAATGCGAGTCTCCAGCGTGACTTGGTACAACGATCGATTTGGTTATTTTACGGAATATATATTCAATACTTGGACGATCTCCGTTGACGCTTCGGTGTAGCCTTGTCTCTCAAATTTCCCACAGGTCGTGAAGATTCCGATCGCTTATTGACAATTTCTTGATATTGTTCTATAAGCTCTTCATCGGAAATCTTCTTGGAATTCTTTGTTCGACTTGTTCGCTCCTTGACGGTATCTTGACATTGCTTCCAGGCTTCTTCCATGGCAATATTGAATCCTCCAAAGGACCGTCTACCAATCAACGATGCTTGCACGTCATACATATCGATGGGGGTTGCCACTTGATAGGGTAACTCATTCTGAGATGATGATGTTGGCTTATCTAGGTCTAGATCCACATCCATGGCGTCGAGACCATGATCCCGAGATGATGTTTCGTCTCCTGGTTGCACAAGTGGAGCAGCAGGTTGATGCGGGTCGGGAGTACTAACACTTGGTGCGCTGCTGTTGTTTCCATCTGTTGAAAGTCGTTTGCGTTGTTGCTCTTGGTCTTGTCGTTCCTGTTTTCGTTTCATAAATCTCATGTTCATGGTAGCGCCGGATAACTTTTTGGGAGTCGTTTCTTTGGGGGCCGATGGTGTATTCGGCATTTGGAGCGGTGCCGAGGTTGACTTTTTGGATTTCTTTTCTTTACCCAAAGAAGACTTTTTTCCCATGTCGGGTGCGGCTGTTCCAGGTTTCCACATGTTCGTCTATCAAATTTTGGAGGATTGGGCTCGTCAAATTGATGGGAGTTCTAAGAGAACGTGAAATTTAGCGAAATGAGTGTTGCTCACGCCGATACAATCTTTTCTCTGGTTTGTTGATCGTTGTGTCGTGCAATACCGAAGCGGTACCGTAAAGGATGATACTAGTAATGGGCTTTTGAAATGGTGGGCAATTTTAAAGAACTTGAAATTTAGCGGAATGTGTGCTGCTCACAAGGTCTGGAGTCTTCCTTGGTGGATCGATTCTCTTGTTTCTTTTCCCTCGTTTGTTGAGCTTTGCGTCGTGCAATACCGACACACAATATTAATGTAGTACCGTAATTTCTGGTCGGCAGAGGAAAAGCAAGGAGTCAATCGCTTGCCATCGTCCCAGAATCTTTTGGTTGGAGCAGAACATATCGTCTGCGGGTCTGCCCTTGCGAGTTCACCTGTGTCGACTAATTTGACCAGGTTGACACCTGCGTCGGACGCGCAGACTGGAAATATCTTCTTGGGCCCCCGCCGAACGGTCCAAAAACAAAAAACACAACTGCTCCGGATGTCACAATATTTGGTTTGGGTTTCTGAACATTTGGACTTGTTTTTTATCGAACCATGATCTTTCGACGCACCCTTTCGTTTTACCTGTTGCTCTTGTCGGGTTCTGCCGCAGCAAGTAACCTGCGAAGTGCTGCAGATAACAACAGTGGTGAAGGATGTCCTCACATGAAACTTTTCAAGGCATGGAGCGAGAGTCATGGCAAAGAATATAGTTCCGAAGAAGCCATGATGGCACGCATGAAGGTGTGGGTAGAGAATGACAGTAAGTAGGGTCTTCGTAGTTAATATATCTACCAGAAACATTCATGATACCATGGGATTCCACCATGGGTAAACCCACCAGATCATCATGCCTGTCGAACAACAAAATTTCTGGGTTTTTCAATCGTGACAGAAGTCGTATCCATTGTTTGTACTGAATTTACGTGATTTTCTGCGGCGGGCAACAGAACTTCGTTCTTTGCGCGCGGATTTCATGGCAATCGTCATTTTGTTCTTTTTTTTTTTACTTCCCTAACGCTGTTGGATCCTTTTTGGTATTTCTACAACAGAACGCATTCAAGCACACAACAATCAGGAGCCCAAGCCCTCCTATTTGCTGGGTCACAATGAATTTTCTGACATGTCCAACGATGAGTTTTCGGCTCAGTACAACTTGGGCCGACACAGCAACGCGGATTTTGCCAAGTTGGCAGCACAAGATCGTTTGAGCAACAATTACAAGACTATGGATTCTCGCGTTTTGTTGCAAGACCGTCCTTTGGAAGTGAACTGGCTCGCTCTGGGTGGTGTAACACCTGTCAAAAATCAGGGTGCTTGTGGATCCTGTTGGGCTTTTTCCACCACTGGTGCTTTGGAAGGTGCCCTATTCATTAGCACTGGAAACTTGGTGGCTTTGTCGGAACAGAATTTGCTGGATTGTGATCACCAGGACTTGGGTTGCAATGGTGGACTGTAAGTTAGTGGATGTTGGTGCCTTGACTCAATCAGTTGCACATGAAATTCTGACGTATTCCTTGACAGTATGGACAATGCCTTTAAATTCGACAAGAAGTCAGGAGGTTTGTGTTCGGAGGATGACTACCCATATCAAGCAAAACAAGGCGATGTCTGCAACCCTACTCATTGTGAAGACGTCCCTGGTAGTCAAGTCCGTGCTTTTTATGACATCCCTACTGGTGACGCTGATGCACTCATGGCTGCGTTGTCGATGCAGCCTATCTCTGTTGCCATTCAAGCTGACCAATTTGCTTTCCAATTTTACAAATCGGGGGTTTTGACTGATGACAGCTGCGGAGCGCGTGGTCAAATTGATCATGGTGTCTTGGCCGTTGGTTTTGGAACGGATTCGGAGACCAATGAACCCTTTTGGACTATCAAGAACAGCTGGTAAGCAATGTGTGCCTCTTTGAATGCTTTTGGGAAACATAATACCCTCATGGATCTAACAATGCAATATTGCAATCGTAGGGGTGAGACTTGGGGTGAAAACGGTTACATTCGAATGTCACGCAACAGCAAAAATGAGTGGGGAATGTGCGCCATTCTCAAGATGGCTTCATATCCTGAGGTCGAGTAACCATGTGCGCTAACTGCAAAGAACGCACTACATTAAGCAGAGATTGCGGCGACTTGTAAAGTCTCCATAAGTCACTTTAAAAACTTTTGACGAACCAGTAACTTTATTCGATACTTCTCCTTGCATGGTTGCTTTGCTCTGGGAATAGAGTGGACTCTGTCAAAAGGATGGATCGGAGGGTTGTCGTGATAACAACTTCGAGCATTCCTCGTTCCAAAATAAAATACAGCACACTGTCAGCACCGCCAGCCTTCTTGATTCAACAAGCATGCACCACAATGAGTTCATCAAGTGCGATAGGTTCCGTGTCATCCGGATACAAAAGTCCTTTATCTGGAATTCCGCAATACTCTCGTCCTTGTGGTTGTTCCGTTCCATCGCGTAGAATTTGTTCCTGCTTTGAGGCGAACATGATTGATCAGTCATGTACTACTACCATGATGAGAGCGACGACTAGCCACGACTAGAGGAGTGTGGTGCTATGTATGAGCGCCTCGATCGTGCCCGTCATCTTGACTCTCAGTCAGTCGAGTCCTGGTCGTTGTACTCTACGGTAGTTAAAAGTGACTCTAATTATAACAGGTAATCGCTAGGAGGCCGCCTTGCGTGATGGGCGCGCACGGCCGGAATCCGCCCAACAACACGATTGCGTTGACAACAGTCGTGTAGAAAACCAGAGCCTCGAGATTCCAAGAATAAAAGAACGCAAACACCATCAACCAAAAGAAAAGAGAGTCCAGCTTAGACCACATCAGAGATTTGACTTTGTGAAACATGGCTGCAATTACAGAATATAAATTAATTGGCACCGATGAGGAAGAGTATGAGGGAGCTCATCATCAAAGAGCTGACTGGAGCACGTACCCGGCCAACCGCAGAAGTCACATCCTTGCAGAAATGGAGCCTCCCCAAGAAATGGTATTCATCAAGACTGGCGGAAACGCACTGCAAGCTGTCAGCAAAGAAATTGTGGAACAACAAAATTTAATCAGAGTGATTGTTCCCGAAGGCAATGAGCCTGGGGATGAAATTTTGGTTGCCTGTCCCTTTGTCAAAGATCGACTGTTTGCTGTTGCGATTCCCAAGAATGTCACGCCTGGTTCTGCCTTTTTAGTACGAGCACCACCTATCGTACCCGAGATTGTTACGGGAGTTCCTGTTGATTTTAATACTGCCTCGTGCCAAACCCCGATTGTTGACGGCTCTGACGTATTCGCTCAAGACGAACTTGCTTTGCAAGAAGAATATGTACCACCGGTGCATCAACCTTCGAGAACAACCATCCGCAACGACCACGATGCAGAAGAGTACGAAATGGTCGAACACGGTCGACTTGTCTAGACAAGAGGTGTACTCTTAGCTGAAAAGGGTTCGTAAGCATTGGTCTCTTCGAGGCAACCAATTCACCAATGAAGTCACCAGCCTCCATTATATCAGCGACGGCTAACAGGTGTACAAGTGTATTTTCCATTCGAAGCTCAAACCTAGATTGTTCCATGCAGGATTGCTTTGATTCAATGCATAGATATGAACCTGTCCAGATTATTACATAGTAGGAATTGATCTGTTGGGGAACTTTCGAATTCACATTTTTTCGTGCCGACCGTAGCAAGGCACCTAACACCTTTGATGCGACTGTTACTACTAAAGTGTTCTCGGGTGAATTGAAGACAATCCATCTACGCATTCGTGTCCTTGGGATTCTAAATCAACACCATGTTCCTCGGTTAGCTCCATCTCCCACAGCACTACCGGTAGGTCCAGGTAACCTTGGAGTCTCGAGGCAAGTGCATTCCTTTTGCTGTGAGTGGTGGTATTTCCTACAAGCATCTTGCTACCATATCCACTCTGCTCTGGCTTGGTTGGTTGGACCATGATGAGAAGCCATCTCGAATAGATCATCATAACTTTGCAATTTCTAATATAAGAGTCCATTTATTCCATCCATTCACGGTTGCACCTGAACTCACACGTGACTGAAATATATGAGTGACTCACTTACGTGGTGACGATAGGAATGAGATTTTCAGAGTCGGACGCAACAAACGAGAACGAACTCATCATCATCATACCTGCCAACGCATTCCCCAATGTTCTTCCTGCTAGAGTCTTTTATGAGAATCGATTGCGCATAACACTACGAAAGCGAGATTGAGAGTGAAATCGAGAGAAATGAAGAGCAAGGAGAGAATGACTAATAGAAATCCCAAGTGTAGGATATTCTACCTGCTACCTTTCGCGATAGCTTCCCTAGTGCAATATCCTGTGTCAACCAATGCATTTTCCCCGACCAAGATCTCTCGATCGATGGTGACTCGACAATTTCATTCCGTTGGAGGAGGAGATGAGGCGAATTCTGGATCAAGAGAGGGGATTACTTTTACTCCAGGAGAAGCGATTCAACGACTTGGGCTTAGTTCGGCACCCACCGTTTGGACAGAATTTGGGAGAATTGCACAAGAATATGATCCCGTCAATTTAGGTCAAGGATTTCCCGACTGGTTACCACCCAAATTTGCAGTGGATAGCCTTGTGGAAGCTGTTCTTGATTCGGCACAATCCCCTCATCAGTATACTCGACCAGCAGGACACCCCAATCTAGTTACCCAATTGGCCAGGCGGTATTCGATTCATCTCAAGCAAGAAATCAAGCCCATGGAAGAAGTTGCAGTGACTGTTGGGGCAAGCCAGGCTCTGTATTTGAGTCTACAGACATTAATCCAGCCAGGTAAGAAGGTGTCGGACAAGATCCCGGTTGCGCTCTGGCAAAGGTCTTACCACTCACCAATCACTTTATGAAATCATGTTGTAGGCGATGAAGTGATTTTATTTGAACCCTTCTTTGACTTGTATGTTAACCAAGTTCGACTGGCAGGAGGGAAACCTGTGTTTGTACCTTTGCGATTTGAACCATACATCGACGAAGAACCAGAGAATGGTGTTAGTGGTGGCGAGTGGAAGTTGGACAAGGCAGAACTTTTCAAGGTGGTCTCGCCGCGGACCAAGGCCATCATTTTGAATTCGCCTCATAATCCCACTGGCAAAATCTTTACCCGCAACGAAATGGAAACCATTGCTGAATCCTTGGAGCTTGCTGGACCACATTGTGTCGTTTTGTCCGATGAGGTTTACAAATACATTGTTCATGCACCACCACAAGAAAAGGCCGTGGGGGAGTCACCACTGTGTCGTGGTCATACACATTTTGCCTCTTTACCGGGCATGTGGGATAGAACAATCACCATTTCTTCTGCCGGCAAGACTTTTTCTGCAACTGGCTGGCAAGTCGGCTGGTGCATTGGTCCCAAGAGGCTCATTGCACCCATTCATCAATTGCTGCCCTATGTTCAATTCTGCGCGTCGACAGTCATTCAAGAAGCATTAGCGCGGTCATTACCACGAGCGGATGGGCCGTATGAAGGGTACTCGTCGTACTACGAGTATCTAAAGGCCAAGTACACTAGGAAGCGAGACTTGCTGGTGAGCGCGTTGAAGGAAGTAGGCTTCGCAGTCCCCAACTACGACATCACTCCTGGTGGTGGGTTTTTCATCTTTGCCAGAGCTGGAAAAGAAATTGCCGACATGATCCCCAAAAAATACATCATGGCCAAGAATGAGGCGGCACCTGGTGGTGTCGCTCGTCAAGATTGGGCTCTATGTCAATGGATGGCCGAAGAAGTTGGACTTTTGTGTATTCCATCATCACCATTCTTCTCTCTGGACAAGGCCGAACAAGGTGCATCTGACAGTTTCATTCGCGTTGCTTTTTGTAAAAATGACGAGACGATTGAAGCTGCAGCCGCCGCACTTCGGAAAATGAAAGAATTGGCAAGCAAGCCAGCAACTCTTGACAAAGCCACCGTCACGGTATCTACCAAAGACGCCAAGGCTTGAACACATGTACAGATCAAAATAGCTACAACATTTATTAAAAATATCAAACGACCGAAATGAACCCGTCTTCAAGCCCACCTTCGTCATCCTCTGAGGAGGCATCATGTGTATTTTGTGTTGCACTCGCCACCGCTGTCTGTTTGACATTTTCAGCATCAGTATTGGTTGCTTCTGTTGGTAATGATCTCGGTCCCCCAATCGACACATTAACAACATCTGTCTTTCCCCACCTCCGATCTTCGGTCCGTTGTAATACATCCATCGCTGCAGGACCAACAGCTCGGTTGGAGGTCGTTGGATCAAAATGAAGCAAGGCTTGCATCAAGTTACTCAAATCACCGGGTAATCTCAGTGCCATGGCGCCGACATCAGAGTCTTCCACAGTCCGATCCCCTGAACTGAATATTATTATTGGTTTCCTGCCGAGTGAGGCCATTTGGAGCTCTCGGCAAGTCTGAATGAGAGCTTTTCGATACTTGAGTTTGAGCAAGGCAGGAGCAAAATTGATTTCAAAGGCCGCCTTTCGATCCACCACAGCTTGGACATCTGAGGATCGGATTTTGAACGGCAACTTGAGCCCTCGAGTACTACTGTAGTCCAATGTGATGATATCGGCGGCTGTTGCGGATGCACAAACGGCCTGGAACGTGGCGTCATTGCGTGGTGCCAGGGAAAGGATATCATATTCATTGAGAAGCGCGGCTTCCGGACCATTGGAGAGATAGGATCCCACATCCGAAATGTTTTCGACAACAGCATGAAGGCGTCGTAGAACCTTAATGGGTGGATCGAGTTGCGAGGAAGGCTCCAAGCCTTGCGAAGAAGATTTTCTTTTCTTTCGGGCAGGTTCCTTGGTCTCTTTTTGTGGAATTTTCCAAAGAGATTCTGGAATCGTCCTGGTTGCCTTGTCGTCAGCAGGTTTAGGCCTACCATAGATGGTGTGAGTCAAAGCCATATGAGTGAATCCTGTCAATGTCAGTCGCGTCATGACATCTTTCACCAAAAGTTGACTAGTCAAGGTTGTCACATTTTTCGGAAGGACCACATTGAGATCACATGCCACTCCACTTTTTTGGGAAGGCCCACCGTCCGCAAATCCCGTGCGTTCACCACGGCTTCCTCTTGGCTTTTTCGGTCGTCGCTTGTTTACCATCCTTTGTTGTTTTCAGGATGGGAATGGAACCACATTTCTTGGTCATCGTCTCTCGGACAGAAAAACTCTGTTGGTCGTCCAATTCGCGCGCGTCTGTATGGCGTCCGTCAAATTGATTTCGCGGGTTCGTTTCCAGTACTTCGTCGTAAGTAACATGACATGCCAACTTGCACTTGTTGTTTATACTCTTATACTTTTCTGTATAGTGAAGAATAAAAGATACCCGTAGCAATTCAATAGAACCGACCGAGCGCCTTCTATGTATATACACCGGTGCATAATGGCGCGTGCGATGGAAGGCCAAATGGTCTCGGTCGATGGCATTCGCCATAACTACGGAATCTCGGTCAATGAACAACCCAAAATCCCTCGTTGCACCACCTTGATAGCCATGTCCCAAACAGAGTCACGACACATTCTACAAGTTGTCGATTTCAATCAAGCCACATCATTCTTCAAGAACAATAGTACGGACGAGGAATTCAAAGTTCAAGGGCCTGCCATGAACATGGTGATATCCGTTGCTCCTCTACATTCCGAACGTGACACACGGAAAACGGCCAAGGCCAAGTTTCAAGAGGTTTTGAAATTTCGAGTTTCAGAAGATCCAGCAGGAGAACTAGCTCACACCGGAGTGAGGGAGTGGTCACTAGATGATTTTGAGCATATCTGTACTCTTGGATCCGGTGCCACGGCCACTGTCTATCGCGCAAGAGAAAAGCAATCCGGCTATGAAATCGCGTTGAAAGTTCAAGAATACGACGACCATGACACCGCAGCCGATGTAGAATTGGATATTCATAGCAATTTGAATCATCCAAATACGGTCAAATTGATTGATTATTTCTTTTCCGATGTTCCATTTGAAGAAAACCCACCTTGTTCCGATGATGATGAAGAAGGAGACATGGAAATCCAAAATCAATACTTCTGCATGATTCTAGAGATTTGTGACAAGGGTTCACTTTTTGATGTGATTGAAAGTTATGAAGGTGGCTGGCTCGATGAGGTTGATGCGGCGAGGTATATGAAGGGCTGTCTGCGTGCTTTGAAGTATTTACATGATAATGATCTCATTCATTGTGATGTCAAAACTGCCAATTTTTTGGTCGACGGAGATGATCAAATTAAGTTGGCAGATTTTGGAATGACAGTACGAAAGGATGAGATAGAAATCCTTGGTGGTAGCCCTGTCTTTATGGCTCCAGAGCATTTACGCGCGTGGCGGTGTGGAGGCGAGAATTTCGACCATAGGGTCGATATTTATGGTCTGGGAGTTACACTCTTTCAAATACTCGTCGGAGACTTTCCGTTCTATGTCATTCAAAACGACGAAGACAACAAGAATGCAGACTCGCTATTGGCATGTTTTGGAAAACTTACCATGGGAGATGGACCAATCGGCTTTAACCCCTTGCGACTAGACCTGCGGCCCCTATACAATGATTCGGCGGGTCAACCCTTGTTGATGCCGGTGATTAGCTTTCCGGATCAAATGTCCGAAGAAGCTCGAGACCTCATTCGAAAATTGATGGAGCCCAACCCAGAAAATCGGATATCTATTTCGGATGCCTTGAAGCACCCATGG
The DNA here is from genome assembly GCA_019593585.1 of Nitzschia palea. NCBI lineage: Eukaryota > Bacillariophyta > Bacillariophyceae > Bacillariales > Bacillariaceae > Nitzschia > Nitzschia palea. The sequence goes on along the minus strand of SWEM01000053.1, from coordinate 23,644 downwards.
TTTCAATGCATAATGTAGATCTTTAGGCTCCTTCTGGTAGACGCTACAAACGAACTGACAAAACTATAAACTTAAAGGGGAGAGAAGTGCTTTTCTTCTTCAAAATCCAAGGTATCATGTTTCACCATGAGGCATTGCATCTGTAGTTTTTTGCTTCGCAATTCCGAGTCGCGGTCAAAGCAGTTTTTGGAACAATACACGAGGCTTCGCAGCAAACGACATCGTTTCGTTGCTTCATGTTTCTTACAGTACGAACATGGTAGTAGTAAAGATGGATTTGGGTCGTCCTTGTCCTTTGAGTGTGTTCGTAGACAATCCTTCTTGATCCAGATTGTCACGTGGGCTGCGTCAGTGCCCCAGGTCAAACATGGATAACGAAAGCAGCACGTCATCTGCCTTGTCAGCAGAGATTCGAATCGGGAATCCCCCGTCAATCCTTTGAATTCACCCACATGGATCAAATACTTTCCATTTGCTTGATGAAGGTACACGTCCAGAGCATCAAATGCCATCGAGGAGCCGGGAGGAGGATAACAAAGCAAAAGTGCTTTGGTCGAACAATCCATAGTTGGAAGTTTGGAACCTTGTTTGACTTTTACAAATGGAGGAGTACGGCCATGATACTCATTCAGTGCGGAAGAACTCGAAGTTGTTTCGTTGGAGGTTGGATGAATATCCCATGCATCCACGATAGTTCCTCGCTCCTGCAAAAGTTTGGCGAAGTAGCCCGTTCCTGCTCCCAGCTCGATAACATTAAGAATGCCTTTTTCTTTCAGGAACGAAACCAAATGGTGCAGTCCCTGGGGAGACACCGTTGCATAGGCATAAAAGTTGCAAAGAACGTCACGACATCCATCTCGCCACTCCATGAGAACATCCGGACCAGGGGTTTCGTGCCTGGTATCTGCAGTCCTGAATTTTTCAAGAGATTTCAAGATCGCCGTGATGATCCATGGAAGACCTACCCAGCCAGAGTCTTGAAACAATAAAAATGATTCAATCTGTCGGCATCGATGAATAGTAGCTAGAGGGTGATCCTTGATCGGTTCAGGCAGTGACGCCGTGTCTACACACTCCTTGATCCAGTCATCATTGTTGTGTAAATCGTCATTTCGATCACATGATTTTAGACTTGCAATGTGACGTTCAAACTTTTCCTGGCCCAAGGTCAAATCCAATGTCAAGAAGGGTAATCCAAAGTAATGCGAAGGGTGTGGTAGAAAGCATTTTGTGCCAGAGGGGGTGCTTTTACCGAGGGGCATCAATTTGATCAATTGCAAATAATACATTCGATAATAGAGTGCATCACAAGCGATAATCAGTCGAACCGAAGGTTCCCAGTAACCGACATCGTTTTTCTTGTCTTTTCCCCATTTCTTGAGAGGGAGACTATTGAGCAACACATTGCAGTGTCGAAGTACATCATTCAGTTTGGATTCGACAACCTGAGCTTCATCGTGAGGGATCCCTCTCCAGACGGAAGGTTTTAATGATGACAAAATATTGCTACCTCTTGATACACTCTGTCGGATTGATTCGATGGATGCAAGTTTCGTGACGCCTTGGAGTGAAAAGGCTAGGTGGGATCCTGCCGTTGTGCGTCCATAGTGTTGTGTCAACCAGCTAGCGGTACATCGTAGATTTCTCAGTTCACAAAATGCTCGAAACGGCCACTCGCTCAATTCGGCTTGTGGATCCAAGCAATGATTCAAGGCAGAAGTGCCACAATTGGTGCACTTGGAGTACCATGGTTGTTGCGAGTCGGAATCGATTTCTGCCTCCCAACTTGCGCATTTGGGACCATCTTTAATTTTCAAAATCGGTTCTCCAAGAATCATCCAATGAGGCCAAGGTGAGTTCTCCTGGCATGAAAGAATTCTACTCTGCAACAGTTGTTCAAAGGAATCATCATCATCATCATCATCATTATTATTGTGGTTCGCTCCATCTCTGGACTTTTGGTTTCGTTTGCGTTTTCGGTTTTTGACTTTTTTGTCGCTACGTTCCGAGGAATTCTCCACTGCAACAACATTGGAGGACGACAAGGATCCTACATCGGCAGCTTTGGCAAATAAATCGTCCCATGCATCAGACATCCTCCCATTATTTTATATTACAAATTACAACAAACAAACAACTTAACAGTTACTAACGTTAGTACCTGTTAGCACAGTTCCCGTCTGTCATTCCGTTCACGCTTTGGTTCGAACAAGTCATGGGACTTTCGCGTTGAGCGACAATGACGGTCCATGCTGCAGGAACAAAACGAAGTCAAGGAAAGGCTTCAAGCACTGTCGTTGACGACAACGACGTTCTTGCATCCTTGCCGCATTCAATCAAAAGATGGCTCTACGAAGACCACCTACCCGTGTCGAGTTGAAGGCCGATGACATTGAAGAGTACAATCAGGTGAATACAGGTTGATCTGGTTGTGGAGCTGTATGAGAGTTGCGCAAACGAGTGTCCACTCATTTTGTATATATCTGTTGTTGTACCTTTCTGTTAGGTCATGCGCGAAAAGGAAATGGCCATGCAAGATTCTCATGTATCCACTCCCCGTTTTGCGGCGTCTCGGAATGTCGCAAAACCAGCGAATGCTATGGAACGAAAGCAAATGGCAGCCGAACGCATTGGTATCGGTCATCCCAGGGCTGGATGAACAAGGGAGGGGGGACGGTACGGAAAACACAAGTCTTTGATGCTTTTGGGGATTCCATTTCGGCCATTAGAGACTACCACACCGCCATATGCTTTCTAGCTATAGAATTTTTGTTCCAAACAATTTCTGTGCACCATTCTCTGCCCTCCATTGGTTATCTCAGTTTTACTGTAGTCGCGGACACGCACTATTGCTCCATTTCTGTTCATTCTTCTTCGATGTGTGTGGTAACTTTGCTTGCTGTCGTCGTGTTGAGAATGATGGAGGTTTTTCACTTTGAAGGTGGGAAATTTCCGTTCGAAAGTCCACCTCTCGTCCAAAGGGCACAAACCCTTCATTTGGTCCATGGTAGGGTTCAAAAGAGCTTGGTTATAACTACAAGCGAAATTCTGGACTACTCAAATCGATTGTATCCGGCAGAGAATCGGATACTTCTTGAAAAATACCCGTTCCTGGTATACCCAGCATGGCCCCCAACCAGCCGGGACCGACAATAAAGTTCATACTCAAGAAGAATGCAATCAGCGCCGCCAAAATATAGGTGAAAATGTTTATTCCCAACAGCTTTGTCATCATCATGATTGAGCAAAGGAAAGACGAGAAAAAACGTATATTTCCGTTAGAGTCAATTGAATGATACGAGGAAGTTTTAGCTTGCTTGTTACATACCTCCTTCATGACGAGCCATTCTGGAGGCTGGCCTGTTTCGGCATCTTCCCATATCGACCCATCAATATCGTCATCACCACTTCCTCTTATGATTATAGGGGTGTCTGCATCTAAATCCAACGGAAATTGAAGTGGATCATCATCTTTCTGGCCTCGGGCTGATAGGGCGACTGTTCTAGACTGAACTCTCACCACAACTGATCCCAAAGATCTATAGCCTCCAAAAATCAATCTACTGCTCGGAGGACTAAATCCAAAGGATACTTGGGCCAACAGAAACAAGGACACACAAAATTGACGTCGATTATGATACTCCATCATGGTGGAATGAGGATTTTCGGATTTTCCTTCTTTTTTTTGATAGGTCATGAACAATTGGGTCCATGTGGTCGGAGATGTTCGTCCGTTCGATCTGCTTCCAAACCCACAGATGCGTTCCACCTGGATGCCTCGACAGATCACGAAACATCATCGTTTTTCGACACAAAACTGACAAAATCTTTTTGTTTGGACCACCACTGCGAATAGTCCTTCTTTTACCGAGACAAACCACCCCTCCTCTAACTTCTTCGCAAGTAGATACTATCCTCGACAAGATATTCACAAAATGAAGGCTTCAATTTACTTGTTTTTCACTTTGGTTCTATTTGGCCTACTGGGGAACCAATCCTATGGGCAACAAGTTGTCACCGAAGAGGAAGCGTCCATAAACGAATCGGCCGAGGAAACGCAGCCACTATCTTCAGAGGCCAACGAAGAACAAGCCTTGGCTGAAGATCCGGTGCAATCTGGACCGTTAGTAGATCTTTTGGGCGACCAATTATATACGTTGAAAATGGTCGATGAAACGAACGCTGTGATTATTGCCAATTACACCAACGAAATTCTCTCGGGGAAAAAAGTCATCGGATTGTATTTCAGCGCCGATTGGTGTGGTCCATGCCGAAAATTTACTCCGGATCTGGTCAAATTTTATGAACGAATGAACAACCGAAGGGGACAAAAGGATCAGTTTGAAATTGTTTGGATCTCCCGATGTCGGGATTCGAATTCGTATATCCAATACTTTTCTCACATGCCATGGTTGGCCATGCCACCCGAAGAAGCCATGGGTGAACGTGGACAAGCGCTTGGACAAAAGTACAAAGTCAAGGGAATTCCAAGCTTTGTTCTAGTGGATGATCTTGGTCAAACAATTACCATGGATGCCGTCACCAAGCTTCGTGAAGATAAAACTGGAGTTGGTTTCCCGTAAGTGATTTCCTGTCAGCTCCTACTTTTTTGTTGATGGAGTCTTTGTTTTGATGACCTCATACATTTTTTTGAAACAAATTTTCCGACTCGCGTACACAGATGGAGAAGTCCTCTGGCTCAATTGTATGTCACCCTCTTTCCACGTAGTCTTCGCCTCATGATCAAATCGCAAATCGATGCTGCCTTGTCTTCATTCTTTGGAAAGATCAAATTACTTCTCGGTGGAAATAAAAAAGCAAGCAGACCAGTCGCCAGTGCCTCCAAATAAGAATAATGGGATGTTAACCTACCGGGACATATTTTAGCTACAAAAATTACGAACTACCTAAAAATCCAGATTGTCATCTCCATCCCTGTCGACAATACCCAGTTGCTCATAGATTTTTCCAATCTTTTCATATTGATCGACAATATCCAGGAGGAAACCTTGTCGTTGCCGCGTCGATCCGTCCAAGAAGACAGGATCTCCTCGCGATGGAAGCAGAACGTTGACTCGATCTATATAATTCATAATCAAGTTTCGTGCCGATTCCATTTGTCGAGAGACTCCTGCTCGGCTAGTAGTAATATACCCTCGACAATCCAAGGCTGGCCCCGTACCAGCCAATCCATAGTTTTCTTCGTTACGGCTATCCTCTACGGGTATCGTGAAACCAGAGGCACACAATTGAATATCTGGAAAAATATAGCTCACACTGCCATAGGTCCTTCCAGGAGTATAGATAGCCAAAATGCGCTTCCCTTCTTCCCGTTCTCGAATGGCTTGGGGAGAATAAGGATCACTTTCAACTTTGCCTAATTCGATAGTGTCCTGGTCCGCAGGCTCGGTATCATCGGGTGGCATTCGCTTACCAGCAAGAATCTCCTCGGAAACATCCGGATCCCACTCATCATATGTCAGAGGCCTACCAGTTTCAACAAAGGTAAAGTTGATAGTGGTAGTGCCATCGCTCTCATGGACCGTTTTTTCCTCCACAGCAAAGGGTCCATATCCGTCCAGGCGTTGATTAACGAATTCTCGACAATCTCTTGGAATATCGAGTCGATAGGCAACTACAGCAATACCCGGGTAGGCTTTGGTCCATTGGTCCAAGTCAGCTAGTCGAATGGAAAAAACACCAGCAGGTTCATTGTAATGAATGTTATCCCGACACGTTATCAGGATCCCTTTCAAACGACCATGATTATCGCTTAAATATTGATCCATGTCCTTCTTCAGTTGTTCTGAAAAGGGAGGTACATCCACCATGACAAAATCCTCCAGGGTGGATGGCGGGGATCCTTTTTCTGGTGGTGCTGGGCTTGTCGACGACTTGGATAGACCGACTAGATATCGGACTGGTTCAAAGGAGCCCTTGGTAGCCGTGGTGACTAGTTGGGCAAGCTTAATTCTCTCATCATCGAGACCTTTGACAACAGGAACCACTTCGGTAAAAAAATAATCGGCTTGTGCTCGTTGCATTTCATCTGCCACGGAAACTCCAGTGGACGGCAAGGGTGCTTCACCAAGCGTTCCAGCGTCGGCATCAAATTCTTCCACAAAGGGTGGATCATCGGCCATGTCCCTAACACCATCTTGCACTTTGACGCCATTCAATGATTCTTGATTAGCTATGGAATTGGTCAGCCAATCCATGGTGGGAATTTCGTCGTCGGCAGCATCGAACAAAGCACTACTCGTTGATGATGACCATTGTTGATTGGTAAGTCGGAGTGATGGGATGTACTGCAACGTAAAGGAATCGCAAAGTGGCGTTGACCCCGTGATTAGTAGAATGAGTGAAGCCGATACACCATACATGTTGTTGTACAACTTTATGAGTTGTGTCCAAGTATGGACAGAGAGAAGGAAAAAAAATTGTTTTTGGTGAGTAGTGATGGAAGGATTCGTTTGTCAGAAGTCGGAAGTGATGGCTGAAGATTTTGGGGACGGAAACGGCCTTCGCCTGTACGTCATCCTAGCAATCCTTCCCTCCCCCAATTTCTATTTTGGGCCAAACCACCGGCTTCACTGCGGGGGTCCGAAATCACAAGTCTACTTGTCAGCATTATTATTATAAAGGGGGAATTCATCAAGAAAATGTCCTCATGAAGCATGACGATACATTTAACAAACCTGCCATCCTCCTTGAATTGTTTTCCCTTGGCACTACTGCATGACTGGATATAAATAACGGTAATGCATCCCTCAAAATCTTGTTGGAGACATCATGACGCTAGCTATACTTGCCCTCTTGATTGATCAAGAATAGATAAACAGAAGCAATGTACTACGTAATAAAGAATCATACACAACCATATATAAATCTGACAAACAATAGGAAAGGTGACTGCTTTCACAAAACCAGAGACTATAAGAATCATAAATTTGGGGGACAAATACATACGCACCTATGCCCGAGCGGTCTAAGGGGTTCGACTCAAGTTCGAATATATTCGTATGCAGGGGTTCGAATCCCCTTGGGTGCACGTTTTGCCCCTCCGTTCAGCGCTTACCCATGTCCTTTTCTACAGGTAGACTGGATTTTTTTGTTTTCTTGTACATGTACCCTTCAAGCGCTGGAACTTGCTCTTTTGACCTTGGTTCTTGTACATGCACTCTTCAACGTAAACTCGTCGGCCATTCTGGGCTTTTTAGATCGCCCGCGTTTCTTTTGACTGTGAATGAGAAGGTGACATCTATGAAGCCTCCAGGTCGAGACTAGTTCATTCGCAAACAAAGTCGAAAATCTGCTTCTATTCAAAATCCTAACCTGTTACAGACAGTAGTAAATTTGTTCTAGCAAACATCATGGGTCTTAGTACGTCTATGTTATATGAGAAAAAGAGATGCATGAAAGGTAGAATTGTGTGGAGGCGGTCGTTCTAGGAGTAATCGTGATTAGCAAACCGCGATCACAATGTTCTTGGTGTTGATATTGGTCCCAACGTCCTCGAAAGTGTTTGATGGCAATTCTGGCATATCGAAAAAAGTCGGCTTTTTTAGAAGCTTCCAACCACAGCTCCTCCAAGGGCTTCTTCAGCCTGCAAAGCTCCAATCATGACATCTTCCACTGTCTCTGTGAACGGCTGGAATAATATGGGAGTATCATCGACAACTGCCATCTTGGTCATGTATTCTTCTACGATGTATCCCAGTACTCCAAGCATTGCTGTTCGTCCGTGCTTGATTTCTGCCAATTTCAGTCGTTCTTGCACGAGTTTATCGTCCGTGTAGAAATTCAGGGGATCAAAGCCTAGATTTCCAGGAAAGTATTCGGGATCGGCTCTTCGCGCCTTGGCCAAACCATACATGTCGATTGCAGCAGATAGACCTAGACAGAATCCCCAGAACTGTGGACTTATTTGTCCCAAACCTCCATTGAGTACGGTCGGGACGCGGTCGCCATCATCCAACATGGCCGGTGCCTGAAAGAAATTGGCAATATCTCGGTCCAGCAACTCCGACACTGGCCATCCAATAGCCGCCAACATGGCCAGTCGAGCATGCTTGATCTCTGCCTCTCGATACTCCCATAGCTGTTCCTTGTTCTTGGCGAGGCCCAGTGGATCAAAACCGACGTTTCCAGCCAGGTCGGAATACCGTAGCACCGGCGGACAACTGAGAAAGGGGATTGATTCCGACATTTTCTTGCCATATTGTGTCGGGAGAGAGTCGGGACCTTTGCTTTCCTGATAAAATTCATCTTCCGGGAACGCGGTCATTGCAAGGGCCTGATGATCCAGCGATAACGGGTTTGGAACAAATGCTTGGACACTCGACATCAGTGCCATAGTCGAAAAAGTAATTCCGTATAATGTCATGGTAGTTGCTCAACGAGAAAGAATCCTTTTGCTGTTATCAATGACGAGTCTTGATAGTAGTGAATGATGCTTGTGCTGATAGTAAATACTTGCATTCTCTGCAAAGTGCCGCGTTGCAAAAAAGAACCCTTTTGATGGCTGATACTGGTCCTCACCACGGCTGATGAGGGACACACATCATTTGTCATTTCCACTCCGATGAAATATGAAATCGCACCAAACCGCGAAGAAGGGTGGGGTGGCAGCTGTAGAGAATGCCGACGTGGCGAATCAAACTCCTTTATTGGACGAATCCCGCACCTGTCACTATGGATGTCGGAGTATCCCACCGTCTGTCGCATCTTTGACTCACTTGACCAATGACGTCACCAACTCCAATCAATTGTCAAAGACTTTGTTTCTCGAGGAAGTGACAATGGTGATCGTTCACCGAAGCGCTCATCGATCCGGTTGCCGTGAGACCACCCCCACCTTAGAAGAACCCAATAAACCATGATACCAAGGAAAACGATCGGTACTTTGCTTCTCTTGTGCTGGGAGTCAAATGCATACCTTTACCATTCTTCTCATAGAAGAACGACGTCTCCCCCAAAGCTGCATCCAAAAGACTTGGAGGGCAGTGATGAGAACACATGTTCTGCCATCACGACTTCGCAATCAGATTCAGATTCCTTCACTTCTCCGACCATGTCAAGGTCTACATTTTTGACTACTGCTATCATCGCAACTTTGTTTGCCCGAGCCGATCCTTCTGTCGCGGCTCCCACTATGCAACAACAACAACAACAACAACAAATCGCAACGTGCACATATGTGGACAAGCCACGACAAAACATGGGTTTCGAAGCTGCTTCTACTTCTACGTTCCTGTTGGCATCGGAAGCAAGCTCACTACAGGAAAGTATATCGGGGTTTGTTGCGGGAGGCGCCTTGGCGGCAACAAAAACATTGGTGAAATATCCGTTGGATACAGTGACGGTACGACTTCAAATGCCCGCTTCCGAGTATTCCATGACAGAATTGGGTCGCCTATTTAGTGGAAGCTATAGTGGTGTCACACTTTCGCTATTGTCCAATATTCCCGGGGGAGCCGTCTTTTTTGCCGTCAAGGATGCCGTAAAAGCAAGTCTCAAAGCTTCCGATGTCACCAATGCGGCACCCAAATGGTTGATAACCACCATTGCGGTTGGAGCCGCCATGATTCCCTACTGGATAGTTCGAAACCCCAGTGAAGTCATCAAAGTTCGACAACAAGCACGAGTTCCTGGATACGGCGAGGGAGTATCGGCATGGGATGCCGTACAGGCGACCTTGAATGAAACAACGGCCCTTGGTGGATCACTACTCGACGGGATTGGAAACTTTTACACTGGATACTGGGAAAATGTCATCTATGGGCTCCCCGCGGATGTCATCAAGTTTGTCGTCTATGAAACCTTGACATCCGGTCGACAGGACTTGTCGGCCTTGGAAGGGGCCCAAGCGGGTGCCGTTGCTACGGTACGTTGACGACCACGCAACTATTTTACTTTTTGGAATGAACAACTTTGTATGTTCATGTGTTTTCTAACATCATTGTCATTTCATTGTGGGCATTTTCATGGAACAGGCAATATCGCAACTCATTACAACCCCACTTGACGTTATTCGGAATCGGCTCATGTCGAGGACTGACGTTGTCAATCGAAATCCAGACACCAACGGCGGTACTGAACAAGTAATCTCCAACAAGAGTAACTACATTCAATCATTAATCAATTTAGGAAGAGAGGAGGGACTGCCTGGTCTGTTTGCTGGCGCAACCCCGCGGGTTGCCAAGGCGTTGCTTAGTGGTGCCATCCAATTTGCCACCTACGAAGAGACCAAGCAGTCTATTGCACGCATGCTTCAGAAATGACGTTAATGATACCGAGTAGAAAATGGGCCTTATTTAGCTAGATCTACCGTATTCCTCTGGGGATGGAATGGCATGTTGTTGTCACCCATTACTTTGGGTCACTGCTTCCGACCAGCTCGACCAAAAAATCTTTGACGTGTTCGCAAGATAAACTCTATCCGATGATTGATCCGATGTCAATTGGCAACGACAAAGAACCAATCAAGACAGCCGTGCCAATAGTTACCTACCGATTGCGTTACTGTTAGGACGTCCATTCTCCTTATCATTGACCATATGGTGAAGCTCATTACCACAACAACAATTGCCACAATTCTTGGTCTTGGCTTGCACAGCCAGGCATTCTTGATACCAAAGCAACCTTTGGTGTCTTCGTCGTGGCCTTCAACACAACCACGAACGATTTATACGCGACGAGATGTTGCAATAGAGCCCATTATTGAAACTGCACAAAACTTGGCGGCGTCCATCTTTCAATATAATGGCCATGTTCCACTCATCCAGGCCTTTGGAATCAACCTCTTTGGATTTACTGTTCTCCGAGAAAAATTACTAAAATCATTGACAACTCAGGGATACTTTCACGCCATGGCACTCGGAACTGGTCTTTGGACTACATTAGGATGGAGGGGCTGGACACTTTGTGTTGGATACTTGATTCTTGGGCAACTTGGTAAGTTCTTACTAACAAGGGTTTCGTGTACGCACGCTACGATGCTTTTTTGACTCACAGTGGCTTCAAATGCGAGATCAGTTACCAAAGTTCGGTTTGCAGAAAAACAAAAGCGAGGTATTGCTGAAGGTCGAGGTGGGAGACGTGGTCCGGAGAATGTATGGTAAGAGACGAGAATGGAGCAAAACGATTGTTTCCAAGTCACTCCCAAACAATTTTACTCATGGTGGTGCTTGCCGTGAAAGGGGATCGGCAGCAACTGGCCTTTTTTGTGCATTTTGTTCTGTACAAGGAGAAACATTTCTTGGAATATCATCCGATCTTTTCCTTTTGGGTTATGTCGCTTCACTATCCACCAAGTTGGCAGATACTTTTGCTTCTGAGATTGGTAAAGCATATGGTAAGACGACTTTCTTGATCACGACCCTCGAAAGAGTAGAGCCGGGGACCGAAGGAGCAGTTTCAGCAGAGGGAACGGCTGCATCTGTGCTTGGAGGGCTGCTACTATCGTTGTATGGATGGAGCGTTGGTTTGATCCCTGCTCCTGCCGTGGTTATATCGGTTATAGCAGCCTTTATTGCCACAAACATTGAGAGCATACTAGGGGCAACATTGCAAGATAAACCCAATCTGAAATGGATTACCAATGAGGTGATAAATTTTCTGAACACCCTGATAGGTGCAGCAATTGCCATGGCGGTGGGATCGGCATTTCTTTAGCTCTACCGTATCAGTTGTGGACCATGGGATGCTCGTACCCAAAATAACGAAGTAGGCAAAATCAAGAAAAGACTAAAATTTTTATGCAGAAACAAACAAAAATGGGTTCACTGTAAATTGCGGTGTTCAGAGGCACAGGAACACAGCAGCGAATAAAGCAAATGCAGAGAACAACCTTGGGGATGCAGATGTTTCGTCGCCACTAGGTGCCTCAGTGCTCTCCTCCTCGTCCAGGACCAAGATTGCCTTGGGAATAACTGCGTGAACACCCCAATTGCCATCAACGACCTGGGTCACGGCAAAATCGATACCCTCGGTGATGATTGTGGTTGCATCCATTTCTGTCATGCCATATGCCGCCATGAGGAACTTGCGGGTTTGCGTAAATGCGTTCTTCATTGCCTTGTCGATCGAACTAGCACCATATATGTCTCCTGGATTGTCGGCAAAAGTCTCCAAGTAGTCAGTTTCAGTGAAACCATGAACGATCCACTCGGATTCTGTCTCCCCCAAGGGAAAGTCAAGCTCCTTTTGCCAGTCATTGAAGTCGGCAGCCTTGATCACTGAGATCTTGAAACGACCAGTGATCGAGGTCTCGATACCCGTTCCGTCCAACTCGGAATCGCCTTGCGCTGTATGGGCATCTCCCATGCTCAACAGTGCTCCCATAACTTCAACGGGATAGTACATTGTGGTGCCAATACCAATTCGCTTGTTGTCCAAGTTTCCTCCAGTAGGCATGGGGGGAATCGAGTCAACAAATTCGTGAGAACCAGGAGCTAATCCCATACAGCCGATATGATAATTGATGGGAATCATCACTTCGAATGGACTATCATAATATGTAATCGGTGCAGCTTTGGTCCATCCATTGTCAGAAACTACGAAGAGAAAGGGACGGAAATCTTGTTAAATGCAAGATGACGAAGTTACACAAGACAAGCATCGAGACTTACTGTCGCTCGATACAACGGTATCACCATGGTTATCATGTGGCACACATGTTCCTGGATATGCGATGTAGTTGCGTTCTACACCTTGGGGATCGGCAATGACAGGCCATTCAAACTGATAAGACGGAACAGCATATTCTTGGCCATCCATATCAATGATCTCATAAATAGTGACGAACTCGTCATTTGAATCAGGAGTCCCTGTGAAATCTCCGGCAGTGAAGGTTGTGCCATTCACCGTGTCAACTCTCGCTTGAAACCCCCACCAAGCAGCTGCATTGGAACCAAACGCTCTTCCCTCCGCGTTGAGACGAGGTCTCAAGTCTACAATTTCCACTTTCAAGATGTCACCAGGTTCGGCGTCATTAACGTAAATGGGTCCTGTAAGAATGTGGACACCATCGCCTGATCCTGAGGCACCGCGATATGCCTCATTAGCTCCCGTTTCATTCCACATGTAAATAGATTCCATGCCTGAATCTCCTTTGATCATTTTGTCCCAATCATCGCAAGCATGATGCGTTGCCATTTCGACTGTGATTTCATCGCCGGACTCGATAGTGACGATGGGTTCAACTGTTTTGGAAAAAAAACCCCAGTTCACGTTGTCCTTGTTTAGAGGAATGTGTGTCTCGGCCTCTTCCATCGCCCGCAATTTTCGACCACCAGCCCTAGAGACTTCGGTGGAAATGCCTGAGTTTTCAAAGACAGCCTTGGGAATGATGGCGTGTACGCCCCAGTTGCCATCGACCACCTGAGTGATTCCAAAGTCAATGGCTTGGGTGATATAGGACGTGGCTTCCATTTCGGTCAAGCCATAGATGCCCATGAGGAATTTTCTGGTTTGGGTGTAAGCATTCTTCATTGCCTTGTCGATCGAACTGGCACCGTAAATGTCAGCAGGGTTTTCCGCAAAAGTTGCCAAGTAATCTGTCTCGGTGAACCCATGAACAATCCATTCAGTTTCAGTTTCTCCTAAAGGAAAATCAAGTTCAGCTTGCCACTGAGTGAAGTTAGCAGCTTTGATCACCGAAACTCTTACAGTTCCAGTAATAGATGTTTCAACACCTGTGCCATCTAACTCGGAATCGCCTTGGGCTGCGTGAGCATCACCCATGCTAAGCAATGCCCCTGTTACTTGCACTGGATAGTACATCGTAGTTCCGATTCCAATGCGCTTGTTATCGAGATTTCCTCCAGTAACCATAGGAGGAATAGAATCCACAAAATCATGGGATGCGGGTGGCAGTCCCATGCAACCAATATGATAGTTGATAGGAATCTTTGCTTTGTAAGGAGCGTCATAGTAAGTGATCGGACTGCTCTTGGTCCATCCCATGTCCTCCACTAACGTTCCAATCAAGAATGGAGTGAGGGAACGTTTGCTTTCTCAATGTCAATGATATGAACAATTACTGCGAGTACTTACCATCACTTGAAGGAACAGTGTCGCCATGAGCGTCGTGCGGAACGCAAGTTCCCGGGTAGGCAATATAGTTACGTTCCACACCCTCTGGATCTGTGACGACAGGCCACTCAAACTGGTAGGAGGGAACGGCGTACCCCGAACCATCCTCATCGAAAATTTCATAAATAGTCACAAACTCGTCGTTCGAGCTAGCTGTTTTGGTAAAATCCCCGGCATCAAAGGTAGTACCATCACTTTGGTTGACACGAGCTTGGAAACCCCACCACGCAGCGGCATTGGAACCAAAAGCTCTTCCGTCAGCGTTTAGACGTGGCTTCAAATCAAGGATTTCCACCTTAAGGATGTCTCCCACTTCTGCGTCGCTGACAAAGATAGGTCCAGTGAGAATATGCACTCCGTCGCCTCCTCCAGTGGCTCCTCGATAGGGTTCGTTGGCTCCAGCGCTGGTCCAGGTATAGATTGACTCCAAACCTGAATCTCCCTTGATCATCTTGTCCCAGTCATCACAGGCATGATGGGTGGCCATTTCAACCTCGATCGTATCGCCTGAATTCACTGTAAGGACAGGTGTCAATGTTTGTGAAAAGAAACCCCAATTAACGGTGTCCTTGTTCAAAGAAATAGTATACGTATCTCCCGACGAAAGGGCCGCGAAGCCAAGCATGAAGGCACCAAAGGCCAACATCCTGTCACCTGAGACTCTCATCATTCAACGCAATCCTTCAAAGAATGTGAGAACTGGATGACTTTCACAATCTCGAAGAAGATCTTGTTACGCAACTGGTACAAGCCGAATCTTTTTCTATTTCGACGGAGAAACGAAAAAATGCCGAAGTCGGATAAAGAAGATGAGACGTATGATTTTTCTAGCCAGATCCTGGGCTAGTATGACGCCGTCCAAACGAATAGTGGGCTATTTCATGATTTGAAAGTTCGACCGGACTATCGGAAGTTGCTGTATCGGATCAGAAATGGGAAATGAGTGAGTGGTGTGGCCCTAAGATCCAAAAGCCTCTCCGGCAGTAGGTTGCCAGTAGGGTTCTGACTCCAGAAAATGACGTACCCCATAGTCCGAGGTCCCAGTTAACTCGAGAGAAAGTGAAACGACAAGTTATACTAACGGTAGTAGGACTTTCTCATATTTGCGTGCTTTCGCTTTCATCAACAAGAAACTAACTGTAAGTGTAGACGTTGATCACTTCGCAACTGAAAAATTGAATGCAATGACCCACAGTGCGAGGATTTGTGTTTTGTTACTACCGGGACGTAGTAAAAGTGATAAGGCTCAGACAATGATGAACTATTTCATTCAGGATTCTTGACCACTGCAGTAGTATCGTGAAAGGTCTCGATGTACCACGTTTCATCTTCGTCGTTGTCGTTTGGAAGAACCTTTTGCTGGTTCATCAACTTTTGATTCCCTTTTTTTCTTTCCATCATCCATTGTCGCATCTTTTTTGTTCACGCTAGCCCTCGCTGCCACCCACAATGTCCTTGCAACCTTTTCAGGATTCCAATCTCCTTTCAAATCACGTGCTATTTGAATGCACGCCGCATTGCAAGTAATGTAAACTTTCAACGTGTAAGTACGTTTGGGCAAAAAGCAATCAATCACTTCGTCATACATATAGCAAAATAGATCAGGCCGAACCATCGACAATATCACACTTGCACCTGCTGGTCCAACCCCTTTAAGCTCAGTGATTTTTCCCATAGCTGTAGATATATCGTCCTCCGATACTTCCCCCTTGATGTTCCTGATGTGTGAAATTCCTGCAGTGGTCCATTTACCAACGTAGGCATCGCTGTTGGAACGTAAAAGACCAAGTAAAGCGTTGCGACTTTTCCCCACAGCAAATTTCCATGGAATGACTACATCCAAGAGATCCGACTTTGTCAAACAAGTCTTGGTGCCATTTCTCAAGGCCGCTGCAAGCTCATTTGCCCGGCCTTGTAGCTGATTATCGATGAGACCGTCCTCATCTTCTGCCACCCGCATCCAAACACTTGGATCGCTCGACTTGGACAGCCGTATAGCCGCGTCGACTCCAGGACGCTTCTTCGACATGGCACCAGTTCTGATCAACGTAATACAACAATGAAAAGAAATAGCTGGACCTGGTACCGAGGTGCCAGACGAAATGACAAATGACCTATATCAAATTTGATGCCACCTCGGCAAAATGTCCGGTAGTCCTGTTAATCAAATGCGTCAGACCTGTTTCAAGTGACAGGTGAATTCCTGCATTTTGCTACTGTTCTTGGCCGAGCAATCTAGAATATAATTAGCAGCTATCTCCTCAATTTCGAAGAAAAAAAAGTTTATCATAACAATTCGATATCATCGTCTTCATCGTCCTGATATCCAAATTCAACACTTTCCTCATGACCTTCTTGCAGCTCAAATTCACTGTCGATTTCTGCCAGTCGTTGTTGCATGGTTCTGCCATCCTGCTTGTCGTCATTAACGACGGGATGAGGAGCCATTTCGTAGAGCACCACACCACTCAGGACAAATGTCAATGCGACAAAAAATAGTGACCCTGGCACGATTTTCTGGTAAAATACGGAAAAGGCAAGGCTCCAGAAATCCCCCGTAAGGAGCGAAAGATTAAAAAAGGCAGCCTCAGAAATCATTAGAAAACGAGATCCTCCCATGTAACTGCAGACTGTCACTGCAACAAAGATGGAAAGCAAGGCCCAACCTTTGAACAATGAACAAGTGGCCATGGCGTCGGGGTTATCACCGAAAAACATCATAATAGAATCTCTTTCGAATACCATAGCTTGCACAAAGGATACAAGAAATGCAAAAATCCCGACAAGCGCCAAGTATTCTACAGTGCTTTCATTTTTGCGGAGGGTAGCTTCAATCAATGTATCGGTCAAACCATACATTATCCCTCCTATAGTGGCCAAGATCGCCCCCAATAGCTTATGTGGGTACAATTCATTCACAGTAGAATTCTCTGTTCCAGTCGCCGAATCCGAGTTATAATCATGCAAGACATTCATAACCACACCCCCCATGCACACAACTACCCCTAGCAAGTGCACCCAAGTATATTGTCGCCCCAAAAATATCTTGCTTACCACCATGGCCGATGGGATCGCAACCGAATCCAGCAGCGTGACAGAAGTCAGGGTGGTATATCGAAAGGCCAACACAGTAATGGCATTTGCCTCGACATCCAAGATGGCCATGATTATATATAGCCACGTTGGTCGTTGTAATTGCAATCCCAAAAAGTTGTATTGTGGTCGATCCATCAATAGAACTTGATGTGTTTCATGGGCCATTTGTCGTTGTTGTCGCCGTTGAGCCTTTTGATCAGATATTAGCCACATCACATGGATAACACCCAAGATCAAGTAATAGGTTGACATTGTAAAGGTTGGTGCCGAAAGGTTACAGTCTGCGTACAATGTAGCTTGAGCGGCTCCGGCCGATGCCAAGCACAAACTCAGCACTTGCCCCAACACGATAATTTTCCAATGGCGTCCCAAATTATCGAGAGCACGGGAACAAAAACTTGCATCTTGCTCGTACTGGTAGTCGTTGTCGTTGTCGTTTTCATCGTCGTTTTCGTCGTCTTTGGTTGTGGTGTTGACATTGCTGGATAAGCTGGTAGTGGTCATGCTAGGATGGGTGATTGTATGAACACCACCATCTGTTGAAAAAATGGTTGATGTGGGCGAAGTGCCAAGTGATACCCCAAACCTTGTGTGGACAAGACAAATTCAAACATTCAGTGTACGATTCACTCGAGTCAAAAAGAGAAGATTGACTACTTTGACTTCATGCTCTTATTGCGGACATGAAACTGATCTATGGAAAACCACAAACCAATGGCATCGTTTACAGTAAGCTTGTTTCTAGCAAGTAGTCTACTCACAGACGAGACCGTGTTGTCTGGATAGAGTGCCTTCGTTCGCCGAGTTCGGCATATCCACTGTCCACCAGGATAACACCCGTCTGTTGATTGAGAATCTCAAAACTAACAGTATGTGGATCACTTTCACTACTGCTCCTCCATATTCGAACCAAGAGAACATCCCCGACAAAGGCAGGCTGAGAAAATCGTGCTTCCAGTCTCCGTATTCGGCAGTCCGCATCGGGAACTAATTTTAAAATTCCTCGAAAGGCAATTGCAAGACTGAGTAAGCCATGTAGGAGTGGGGCCTTTGTGGTAGTTCCCAATTGTTCCGACACGGAATGGTCCACGTGAATATGATTCGAATCACCGCTGGCGATTCGGTACAAGAGTGCACTGTTGGGTAATGTCTGATACGCCCATTCCAAGCTGGGTGGTGTATCATGATGATCATGATGATAGGGTCTCCGTGTCGTTCCAATTTTGTCAGTATTGTACGGCGACACGGCATCTTTGGAAATTCCAAATACTAGAGCCGTCGATTGTAGCTTACAAATCAAGGAGTATTGCTTGGTGATTGGATCCAAGGCTGTGACTTGCGATTCCGTGGTGACAAATGCCCCCACTGACTTTGGTTGTACTGCGATAGTCTGCAGATTGATAAATGTACTGATGATGGAATCATCATTTTGACTTGGTATTGGTAAACTCGTTTCCCAAACAATAGACTGCCACGTATGAATGATTGGATATTGCGACAAATCGACGTCGCCACGCAGCAATTGTTTTGGAATCAAAGATTCTCTGGCCATTAAGGGTGGAGGAAAGGAGGGTATCCTTCCACTTTGCTGATAGTGGTTGACGTGGTTGGCCCAAAATGTCACTGTCAGACAAAATGTGGGAATGGAGGAAAATTCGGCATGTTGTTCGTAGAGAAATCTCAAGTCGCCGTCGTCCGAGTCGTCGTCAGATCCCATTCCAATGGCCAGTGCATACAGAATCAAGTCTTTACGTGTATAACCAAAGCCATACGGCTCGGGTCGATCCATTTTCGTTGCCTTGTCAAGGGTACTACCGGTAGTCACTGTTGTAATCGGATTGTCAATGAAGATTCAATGGAAACTGGAAATACAAGGTCGTAGGTGACGACACTGACTGATGTGATATATACGAAAGATCCACTTGTGACTCAGCGGACTAAGTGTCAGTCCTGACATCAACCGCTTGCACTCAAAAAGATACCACATACAATCCTCTACCAGGTACGGTTCGTCGGAATCGTGTGTCAGAATCCACAAATGACACTTTGGCCCCGAGTGTGTCTGTGCAAGATTGATCGACTGTGATGCCTCACAGGTAGAACTTCAACTCGTTTGCAAAGCAAATACTATTCTCATCAACCAGTTTCTTGTGATATCTACTCCAACGGGGAGAAAAAATGATATCTGCAGCAAAGGTAGCCAGAGTCTTGGTGGGAAATGTCCAAGGAGGGATTCGACACCGATACCGTTGCCATGTCCGTGCCTTTACTTCCACGCCGTTTGTCACGGATGGACAACTTGCAGATCGTTGTGAGGTTCATGTAGTCTCGAGTCCCTTTCCTCCATTATCCATCCAAGAGAGTAAGGATCCGGTTCCGGAATTTGTCATGGCATCGTGGGCAGGAACTGGTGGTAATTTGGGTGATCAAGTGGCCATTATTGATGGAAGTACAGGGATGCAACGGACCTTTAATGATTTTTACAATGCTACCTGTGGTTTGGCTGGAACCTTCAAATACGATCTTGGCGTGGAAGAAAAATCTTGTGTCTGCCTCTTTGCTCCCAATCATGTCGACTATCTCCCCGTCACGTTGGCAGTTGGATTGTGTGGAGCCAAGCTAACACCAGTCAATCCACTCTACAAAAAGGACGAATTGCAAGTCATTCTGGATCGAAGTCATAGTTCGGTACTGATTGCACACATCAACACCTTGGAGGTGGCACTGCAAGCTGCCCGAGACAGCAAGTACGTCAAGCATGTCCTTGTCATGACGGAACATGGACAAGCCTCACCCATCGAGGGCGTCGAGACACTAGACTCGATCAAACAGCACCACCTTGCCTTTGACAAGACGATACGTGATATGCACCCCAACAGTGACCATCATCCCTATCTCTTACCATATTCATCAGGAACAACGGGACTTCCCAAAGGTGTTTGCCTCACTCATTTCAATATGGTGGCCAATTTGTTGCAGATCCAGGAGGTGGAAGGGATGGCGTTTGGAATGGTAACAACATTACTCGAAAAAATGGCATGATGCTCTTTTCATGTATTTGTTCTTAATAATGCAATTTCCTTTCCTTTCTTCGCAGGGCGAAAAGTTACTATCCCCACTCCCATTCTTTCACATTTATGGCATGACTGTTAGCAGCATTTACTGCGGATGGAAGGGTCATCCCGTCATTACCATGTCCGGTCGTTTTGACCTTCCCCTGTTTTTGGAATTGATCAAGGAACATCGACCCAATCGTGCCCATTTGGTTCCTCCAATTATTTTGGCCTTGGCCAAACATCCCCTGGTGGACCAGTATGATTTTTCGTCCTTGAAATGCATCATGAGTGCGGCGGCACCTTTGGGATTGGACATTGAATTGGCTGCCAAGCAGCGATTGGGATGTGAAATCAAGCAGGGCTGGGGCATGTCGGAATTATCACCCATTGCCACCATCAATTCGGATTTTAACATTAAACCATCGAGTGTGGGTCCTTTGGTCTCGTCTACATATGGAAAGATTGTCGATGAAAATGGTATGAGCCTAGGCCCTCATAAAGATGGTGAATTATGTATCAAGGGACCTCAAGTCATGTTGGTACGAACAATACTACCGGTACTTGTTGTGGAATTATATTGTACGAGATATCTCACTGACTGTGTGAACTATTGCCTTTTTCTTGTATTGCGTTTTGGGTATTTATAGGGCTATCTGGATGATCCAGACAAAACAGCCGAATGTCTAAGCAAATCGGGTTGGCTCCGAACCGGTGATGTTGCACATTATGACGAGGATGGTTTCTTTTATATTACCGACCGCATCAAGGAGCTCATCAAAGTTCGTGGCTATCCAGTGGCCCCAGCCGAATTAGAGGCCTTGCTTTTAACTCACGATTGGATCAACGATGCTGCCGTGATTCAAAAACCGGACCCCGAACATGGAGAACTTCCCCGAGCGTACGTGGTATTAAAAGAACCAGAGAAGCAGAATGAAGAGACCAAGACTCATATCTACCAGTGGGTCAAGGAACGTGTGGCGCCATATAAGCGACTGGATGGAGGTATTGTCTTTACGGATACAATCCCCAAGAGTGCCAGCGGGAAAATCCTGCGTCGATTGTTGAGAGATTCCCTGAAAGAAGAGATGGAAGGTTCCACATAGCTATCAAGGACAAAAGTATTCGTCACAATCAAGTCGCAACATTGGATAGCACCTCATCCACGCAAGCATACCCGCATCCACTATCCGTCCAATAGCAATTTTTGGATGCGGCATCCCATTGAAAGGTGCCATTGATTGCACAAGGGAAAATGGCCCTTTCTTGGCACTGTTGTTCCACCAGCCATTGAAGTGATTTTTGTTTTTCCACTTCACGATTCACCTCATGCACACCAAGACTTTGAATGGTCTTGTCCAAGGTCTGATTCACCATGTCAAATAGCATAAAGTCGATGTTATCTTGTGGAAATTTTGTGTCAATATAATTTTGTAGAAATTCAGAATGGGGGTTGGGTGGTGATTGTATTAGAATACAAGTGCCATTGAATCTTCCATCGTCGTACCCTCCCGACTTCTTGGAATCCAGGACAATCAAATCACTGGATTGGAGACCCCAAAGTAATTTCATTGTTGCCAAACTCTCCCATCGTCGTTCCAGTAGTCCAATAAAGTGATACGGTTGCAAGACATACCGTTGAATGAAATCCTCTGCAGTGTTTGCGCTGGGAAAATTTGGTTCCAGCAATGACTTGGGAGCTGGATGATCGGCCAGGTATTCAAATTGATAATTTTTGCGATGATTCAAGTACATTTTGGCCATCATATCCGTCGGACGACGTCCTCTCCGAGAAACTTCAAAATGGTAAAACTCCGAGAGACCACGAGCGGCTGGATCACGTAGAAAGGACCACAGAAGAAAGGGCTTTTGACGGCCAAGTAATTCCGATCGACCATGTCGGTAAGAAAAGGAGCAGGGTTGTGGTTGTCCAAAGGGTAACCATTTGGGTACCGGAGCCTTGTTTCTCATTCCGATTTTTCGTGCTAGTCGCATGTTGATCCCAACCATCGTCGAAGATCCAGTTTTGGGCACTTTGACATAGATCAATCCCGGTGTTGCTCTTTTCGAACGACACCATTTCGTGTCTGTGATTACCGGCCAGGTTGTGACGTCCAAGGTGCGGGGGATGCTTTCCATTGGATGAGACTTTGGAGTTGCCCCACGATAGTTATGGAGGTCCAGCTCGACATATTTCCACCAAATTACACCTAGAAGAGTCAGGAACAGGACAATGCGTCGGAGGTTGTATATCCTTCTTCGCCTTACGCTTGATGACAGTTGATGGCTGAACTTCATTTGTATACCAAAAGTTGAGCGTCGACACAACCGGTTGCCCAGGTACTGGTACGTTATTCGCAAAATACAACCGAAGTTGTATTTTTTCTGTAGACCCTGGTAGGAAAATCCATGATTTGGACTACTTGAATACCCCTGCATCGCGCGGTATTCGCCAGTACTAGTCAACGAGAACCGACGTCTCATGCAACGATACTGAATACAACCAAAAGTTGTACTGCGGGTTGTATTTCTGACGTCAAAAATACAACCCATTTCGCGGTATCACCGAGCACAATACAACCCGACGAAGAAAAGACGACGCCTCAAAACTATCGGGATATCTTGCTATGGTTTGACGCCACTACATAAATGATAGCCTTGCAACGGAATATTCTAGAGCAACCTTTACCAACAGTTTCATTTTCAGCAATTTTTATTTTAGTTCTCTAGTGAAACATGCCGAATTTTCTGTCAAAATCGTGCGTCCCTTTATTTGTCCCATGTTGATGCACGATTTGGCTGTGAATAGGTATGGATACACCTTTCTTGGTGCTGATTCCTTGACTAGCTCGACCATGGATTCTATGGACATCTACTGGTATTTTCATGCGGATATGAAAGTACTGTGATAATGAGATATGTAGCCCTGTATGATATTACCGTCATCATGATGGCATGCATGATTCGTCATCATGATTCGGCTAATCATTTCGAACAAGTATCTATTTTGTTTTAGTGCAATAGTTTGTTTGCTATGTGCTAAAAGTGCTAGTATTTGGCTTGTTGTCACATCTACTAGAGGACAAGATACAGGATGCTTTGACTGACTGTGAACGGGCAAGAAATTTTCATCGTATACGGTGCCGATACCGACTTTGAGGTTTTCATTGTTTTGGTTTTTGTCGTACTGTTTATACGTGAAGTCGCGTATGTACGTTTTATGCCTATGTCTACATGGTTGTACTGCGGGTTGTATCGATTTCGAGTATGAGTACGTTATTCGCAAAATACAACCGAAGTTGTATTTTTTCTGTAGACCCTGGTAGGAAAATCCATGATTTGGACTACTTGAATACCCCTGCATCGCGCGGTATTCGCCAGTACTAGTCAACGAGAAC
>SWEM01000539.1:0-21114 GCA_019593585.1 Nitzschia palea | reverse complement strand
AGGGATATAATATAGATCCATACTTGTCCCTTGGGGTATCAGCCAAAGCGAATTGTATTTGAGCATGTATTCTTGTTGTTGTTGTGGTGGTGGTGGATGTTGTAACAATATCTCTTCCTGGCCTTGGAGCTGACTGTGATGAGGTTGTATCATCGGTGCTGCTCTCTGCGACGGCACCGCATAGACAACTTGTACTTGATGGCTTCCCGGTTGAATTTCCTGACAAGCGACCACATACCCAGGAACAATCACGGCAGCATCATAGAATTGGACAAACACACGTGCGGCATAGTCTTTATAGACAAGAAAGAACATGCCAAAAACGGTAAAGGCAAGACCAATGAGATAGCGAAACAGAGTCAAGAGGTCATCGATATCGGTTTCAAACAAAAAATCGTTTGCGAACACGAGTTGAGGAAGTGCTGCTAGTGCCACGAGAAGAAGGAAAGCGAAAGGTTCTTGTTTCGTCATGATTATCGTAATGTTTGTTGTTGTTTCGATCGATGAGTATAGGTTCGAAAAATAGTAGTTGTCATATCTCGTGGCCCGAGCCCAACAACATACTCCCCGGATAAGATGACAAGACTTGCACACTCCAGTGTAATGGAGGAGTGTGTCATGATGAAAGGGTGATGACGGTCGGGCTGCGTTGGGGTCGGAGGGTTGTTTAGACGGGGACGGCGTGCCAACACATTTTTCCAAGCCTTTTTCGTTAAATGTACCTTCCGTTACGCCTTGGTTCGGATCTTGGATCGCGATCCGCCTATGAAAATCGAGGGGATAAAACACACACAAGTACAAGGAACGGGTAGAATACCTATGATCCATTGGAACGGTTTTTGGCACGTGGATGGTTCCTACCATGGTCCAGAGTTCCCCCGAGGTCTACGGCATCGAAGCGTGTCTAACCGTCATTGCCCAGCATTGGCGCTTTTTAGTTTTTATAGTCATCACAGTCCGTACCTGGTACTACCGGTAGTACCGTAGAGGTAGGTTGTCAACCTTGATGGTGACCAGGTTGACACAACTACCGGTAGTGTGAGAAGAGAGGAAAGAAGCAAGGAGCAAACGTCTCCTCCAAATCATATTATGGCAGACCAAGTACCAGTAATACCTTGTAATCAAGAAGGCAGTAGCTAGTTGTAAAACCTTGGAAAATTTCTCACGACAAGACAACCAGCAAAACGGAGATGTGGCAGTGAGAGAGTGTTGCAAAAGTGGTACAAGTACAAGTGTAAAAGATGATACGATCAGAATCTACAGGTAGTTGGTTCCAGGTACTACAGTAGGTACCTGGTAGACCAGGTATTTGTTATATGTATACGTACCTTGTACCAAAAGCCGACCATGAGAGGAGAAGAGACCGATCCTTCGCCGCCGCAGCCAACCAGGAACAAAAGATTTCGCAGCAGAGTTGCACTTGTACACTTTGTGGTCGTTGTCACATTACAGCTCACTCGAACGACAGTATTAGTGTTATACAGTAGTTGACACGGTCATGTTCACATCTGCTACTACCATGATGCTTGGCCGCATGGCCAAACCTGCCTTGCGCAGTGTATCGAGTCGATCCATGTCCATTTACACATTCGACTTGTCGGGATCCTTCAAAGTACGTGGCGATTGAGTTGATGTACCGGTAGTGGAATGATACATGCATTGTGTTGAGAGCTTGCTCTGTAGTGAATGGGACCAGACTCACCGTCAAGATGTACTCTCTCCCTCTCTATCCGTATTCTTCCTATTCACTTCATGGCTTTTTGCGTGCTTTTGTTTTGACAGACCCACAATTTGGAGACTGCCCCCTCGGAATCCGTTGAATGTTCCAAAGAAGATTTGGTAAACATGTTTGAATTAATGTACAAGATGCGTCGTATGGAAATCACTTGTGATAATGAGTACAAGGCTCGCAACATTCGTGGATTTTGTCATCTCTACGATGGACAAGAAGCCGTGGCGACGGGAATTCAAAATGCCTTTGACCCACAAGATTCTTGGATAACCTCGTATCGTTGCCACTGTGTAGCATTGGCCCGCGGTGGAACAGTGTCTTCCATTATTGGTGAATTGTTTGGTGTTGCGGATGGATATTCCAAAGGCAAGGGTGGAAGTATGCACATGTACAACAAGAAACAACAATTCTTTGGTGGAGCGGGCATTGTGGGAGCTCAAGTTCCCATCGGAGCTGGCCTGGCCTTTGCTCACAAGTACAATGCCAAACCAGGTGAACCCATGAATGTTGCCATTGCTTGTTATGGTGATGGAGCAGCCAATCAGGGACAAATTTGGGAATCCGCCAACATGGCGAATCTATGGAAGCTCGTGAGTACTGAAAAAAAAAAGTGAAAAGTGGTGGTGGTTACACTACTGTCCATCATCAATCATCAACGCCCCTGTCGCTCATATATTTTAATTTGCCCTCCTCTTGCCATGTTGTCAGCCCATGATTTTCTGCATTGAAAACAACCATTATGGTATGGGTACTAGTATCGATCGTCACTCGTCCATTAGTGATTATTACAAAATGGGAAATTCCATTCCTGGCTTGCGAATTGATGGCATGAATGTCTTGGCTGTTCGTGAAGGTGTCCGATTTGCCAAGGAATTTGTCGGAGGAGGCAATGGACCCATTTACCTCGAGATGATGACCTACCGATACCATGGACACTCGATGAGTGACCCCGGAACCACCTACCGAAATCGTGAGGAAATTGAATTCACTCGTAGTACCCGTGATCCTTTGGAATTTGTCAAAAAGTGTCTCACGGACGCCGAATTCATGACGGCCGAGGAAATGAAAGAAACGGAAAAGCAAATCCGCAAAGACGTCCAGACAGAAGTCTTGAAGGCCAAGGAATCACCCAAAACAGGCATGGATTTGTTTGCTCAACACATTTATGCGGCAGGTTTGGAGCCAGGAAACCAAGCCTATCCCGACTTTGTGCGTATGCCAGACTATACCAAGTCTCTCACCTTCAACAAATAGAAAAAGGACAACAAGTTTTTCGTGTTGTTGGTGGTGGTGTTGGTAACTTTTTAGAAACACCAATCGTGTCGGTATCGTCGTTGGTTAAAAGCATTCCAGATTCGCTTGTCGCATTCTAGTCTAGGTCTGCATACAACCATGTACCTGCTCTAGGCAACCCAACTATTAACGGCAAGCGCCTTCAAAGTTTTTATCAAAAACAATAGCAAATGAAATCATGGCAAAGGCAAACCGGGTTCAGGGAAAGGCAAACCGGGTATCAAGTCCACCAGTAGTTGGAGGGCAGCCAATATAATATACTACCGGTAATACTCTAGTACTAGTAGGCCATATTCTTCATGGGAGCTCTATCATGACCATATGATACATCATATGGAGGTCCATGATGGACCATCCGAATGACAAGTTATGAAAATAGTTTTGTGAGAATAATCGAACCCCGAACTCGGGCGAAATGTCTGCACTACTCTATACTTTTTTACGTTTTTATTATCGTTCGGGTATTCTACTAGCTAGGCTAGATAAAAGAGTGGGCCAAATGGTCCATGCTTCCACAGACATGGCAGTGAAGGGCGGTTCGCGTTGGCGAAGTCGCCCCAAAAGAAGGGGTTCTTACTTCGCACTCATCATTTAATTGCAGAACGATAAGTATATGCATAGCGAATTCGAACAAGGAGAACTCCACAAAAATGACTTCCCGGCTTGAATTATTTTCCGATGCGACGTACTTTGGGGAAAAACAGAAATGTCGAATTCATTCATTCATTCCCACTTACTTATTCCCACACTCGTTATTGCGATTGCACGAGAGGAGATACATTTACCATAGAGAAAAGCACTCAACATGAGATTTGGAATTGCGGGTTGGATGCTCATATCATTATGGAGCTTGAATCTTGTCCATGGAGCACCTTGTCGAACGTTTCTTACGATAGAAGTATGTCAAGCGAATGCAACGTCGTCGACGGCCAATAGCAGCGCTATCAAATGTGTCTGGTGCGAAGCTTCGAATACTTGCGGAGACGAAACGACAACACAATGTCAGAGTCAACCAACCGAAGGAGCCACCACCAATAGTACGGATACGTGTCATTCGTTGGCGAGTCAAGGAGATTGCACTGCTGCTTCCTCCGGTGGATGTGTATGGTGCAGCGACATTGCAGTGTGTACTTCCAATGCCAGTGCATGTAATAATTTTGTGGCATCCGAGGGATGTAATACCGAAAATTGTACCGAAGCAGGCGGAGGAGGAGTCACCAGTAACGGACCGTCCGGAGGCCAGCCGAATGCCTGCCAGTCCTTGTCCTCGGAAACCGACTGTCGGGCTTCCTTGGAAGGATGCGTCTGGTGTGTCCAAGATGAATCATGTGGTACTCAGTTTGATTCGTGTAGTAGTAACGGAGGAGGAAGTCTAATGACAGAAAACAACAATACTGTTGTTTGCCAATCTCTGGAAACGGAAACCACTTGTACAATGGCGGAAAATTGCATTTGGTGTACCGATCAAGGAAATTGTTCACAGGCAAATGCCGGCTGTACCGGTAATGGTGGGGAAGGTGGTGGTAACTTGGACGACAACGACGGGAACCATTGCTCCCCTATAGGGAACGAAACCGAGTGTGCAGAGACGGAAATGTGTTTTTGGTGCGCCGAGCAGGAAGTTTGCCGACCCAACTTTGGATCTTGTCCTGGAAATGAGGGAATCAACAGAAAACCGAACCTTTGTCTTCCACTGAGAAACGAGACCGATTGTCTTGCTGGCAGATCTTGTTTCTGGTGTGATGACACATCGCTCTGTCGACCTTCCGAAGACGAATGTCCTGGACGTGGTCGTTCCAACATTTGCAAAGAACTTCCCGAACGTGTTTGTGACTTGGCCGATGGCTGTGTATGGTGGCACCAGCAAGGCCGTTGTGGACCGCAGCGTGGAATTCCCATGGAGAGAGGAAACAATACAGAATATAATGATGCAGAAAGTGCCTGCCCTCTATGGAGCGATGAGGGAAACTGTACCATGCAATTTCATTGCCGGTGGTGTTCGGGAGACGAAAAATGTCAAAGTGCCATGGATATGTGCGATGATGGAACCCTCGGAATACGAGGAAATCCTTGTCAACAAGCGGCTATAGAGGATGTTTGTTCCAATATCACTGGTTGCTTGTGGTGTGATGAATCATCAAAATGCAAAAAGGCCACAATTCAAGGATGCACGCTGAATGATGGGGGCAATGGCACCGACGGTTCATTGGGAAATATTTGTATCGTTCATGATTTGCAAATAGAGTGCCAGCAATTTGACGAATGCCAATGGTGTGCGGCTCAGTCCAAATGCAAGTACAACGTGACAGCATGTGGAAATCCTTCGGGCGACGTCGACCTTTTGGTCGACGAAAACGATGCTTCCGGATTTCAAATTCGAGATGACGGTTTGGGTTCAACAGACCCTTATGCTGTTTCAGTGATATTGGACCATTTGTATGAAGTAACAGCAGAAGGGAAAACCATTGCTGCCAGTTTAGTGGATCTAGAACCCCAAGTGTACAATGTCAAGCAAACTGTTGGATATTTCTTTGGTGATGTCATAGAGGCGAAAAGGATTCAGTTTGACGCGACGATCAATGGAGTTGGTACCATTGCGCTCGATGCTTACATTATGCTCAACGATGGTAACATCACCACACCGGGTACAGAATCTTGGGTTGTCAGCGCGGGCGATGTCAAGTTCAATGTCCAACTCAGAAATTGGACTTTTTGTGGGGGTCAAGCCCCCTGTGGCGACACGAACGAAACAAGTGCCTATATCGATCTGGCCTTTTCTATCCAAGGTAACTCGAAAACACCCCAGGAAAGTGACGATAATGCCTTGGTGTTCAATCTTGGAGGCAACGTTCCACTTTTACTGTCAAGCGAAATCGAAGTTGATGAATTCATGCAAGAAATGCCCGACGGTTTTCCTCGTGCCGAGAGTACGACCAGTCAGGGTACCGTTTTCATGTTTCGATTCCCTAGATTTAAGGAAGGGGTTTCCTATGACCCCATCATTCCTTACCATTACGCATTGTCAGTGTTACAAGGTCTAGAGCCTACTAACCCTCCAGTGACTGCTGCCCCTACCAGTGTCCCCAAGCCGCCAACCGGACCACCAACCTTTGTTCCCATAACGCCGACCTCCAAACATGTGGAATCGGATCCTGGCGGTCTTTCGGCTGGAGCGATAGCTGGGATTGTTATTGGTGCATTGTGGGGACTTTGTTGTTGTTTTTGTTGTTGTGCTGGAATTGGCTATGCCTCATCTCGCAACAAGGGTGAAGAAAGTCGTGGTTACCAAGTTGCCAATTCGGATGAAAAAAATAATGTCACCGTGGAGGATGATGATGATTTTGACGACGAAGCAGATGGCCACCGCCGCCACCGACGACGACAAGGACGACAACGACAGCAACGACGACGACGAAGCGATGACGAAGGGGAGGAAAGTAGTTGGAAGGATAGTGACAAGGAAGACTACAGGCATAATCGTGGGTACAGTAGTAGTAGCAGCATCAGTTGTGGAGACTCAGATATCTCCTCATTGGATTCTGAATAAGCAGCAACGAAAGCAGCATACAAGAATCTACAGCGATTGGTGCCCAGCACAACAACTTCTTTGCTTGTGCTGTGTTTTTCAAATCGCCGTGGGGTTGATAATCTCAAATCTGGATCATTGATCAACAATTTTCCAAAAATTGTCTTTTTCCCCTCTCTTTTGTTTCTATGGATGATATGTTGTTTCTCAAGGCTAGTTTGGTGCTTTCTATAGTCATCTTGAAGCGTCCGTAGAACCCATTTGGCAAAGCACTGTCAATTTATGTTTTATTAGAGAATCAACCATTATGAAGTAATTGTAAAGTAAATCCTTCCAAAGTTTCGCTACTTCCCGCAGCCGTACTTTGATATTTGCTACTACTAGTAGTAGAATCAAAAGAGGTAGACACAGACACGACCATAGTGCTCTTGCCAACTGTCCCCAGGTGTGTACCTTGCCATTGTTAGTACCTAGGAACAGTCATGCTGATGACAGGGAGGGCGGTCACCTGTAGTTGCTTACTTAGGATTGGGGTTAAGCCGTATAATCCCGAGGGCTATATGGTTCGTTGATAGGTGTGCGACGAAAATTTCCCATCTCCGCGTTATTACCATTGCCTGCGCTTTCACCTCCACGACCGCTTTTGATTTTTCTAGTGCCAAGCGGTTATAGCGGAGTTGCAGTACCCTTGCTTATTGCCTCACTTGGTACCCAGTGTGTTTTACCGTTAATTGCAAGGACGTATTCGCATCATCTCCCCCAGATTAAAAAATTGAGTCACCTACGGTAGGCGGTTTGGAGATTCTCATGCTGCCCGACACAGTTCGGTCTTGTATTGGTCGATGAAGAAGATGATCCTAGAAGAAGAAGAAGAGATTGTGGGATACCAGACAGATCAGAAGGGGCGGAGTGTACAAATATGTCCATACATGACTGGGAAACACAATCGACGAGTCTCGAAAGGTCCAGGGGCGAAGAATTGGTGCAGCAGCACGCTGGGCCGTCGTTGCGGGAATAGAGTCGTGGGATTATACTCGTTGACTCTTTGGGTGTTTTGGTGTTGTTGTATCTCGACATGCTCAGTGGCAGCACAGCGATTCGAAGATGGTAGTGGTATGGATGCTCTGGATTCACAGGCAGACTCGACATTGAATTCCTTACCCTTTGACCTGGGCGGAACAAGGCCAAGATGTTGGAATGCGACCGCGCAGGTCGCCAATGAAATCTTCCCGGTGGAAGCGTTGACGTTTCAAGATTGTGCAGAAACCACACTTCTCCAATTAAATGTTCAAACCACCTCGCACGTGCGTCGGACGCCCCAAGGATGGCAAGTTTCCCAGAATGCACCCTTGCGAGCAATGTTGCAAGGGACATTCCTATCATCATCATCATCAGCGGCGGTAGCTGTCGATGGTAGCTCCTTGGCAGTATTAGTAATGCAACTTTGCCCCGTGGGCTTTCAGTCACGATGTACACCACTGGTACCTCCGCGACCTGACGTCGTACCAACCTATAATACAAATACCATCCCCGCTCTGGAGAATGAGGAACCAAGTCCCATGGGGGGTTTGGTCACATGGGAATACACGTCGATCCTGTCCAATGGAACCTTTATGGGACAATCGTCGTTATCCGATACACCACCAGGGATTTATTCACTTCTAGGATCGCTGATTGTATTTGGAAATGACCCATTGTTGGAAGGAGTCTCCATGGTTCCCATCACGTCTGGTAACGAGCAACTTGTCACCATACTCTATAGCTCAGCAGACCTTGACACTATTGAGACGGTGGAAGAGCCAGTGACTGTCGAAGATTGGGCTGTCAATCTTGTCATTTCCCTTTGCGTAATTGGAGGATGTATTGTCGTTGCCTTGTTTATTGGAACAATTCACTACCGCAAGAGTCAAGTCTTTGCCTTGTCTCAAGGAAAATTCATCATTGCCATGTTACTCAGTGGACTCGTCGCTACTACTTCGCTCGTATTATTGGAACCAAAAAATGACTTGTACTGTCAACTTTATCAGCCGTTGATTACACTCCCGATGCACATCATGTTTGCGATTTTGGTGGGCCGTATGTGGAGGATCCGGGCGATTATCTCTCCTCTATTACTATTGACCATGGAGAAAAAGGAACATTGGACCACCAAATGGGTAAACATGGTGGAAAGGATTACTCGAATGGAATTCTTGGGAGAAAGTGTCAAACCGCGCGAAAAGAAAATCCGAATTTCCATTTCTGACGGACAACTCATTCGTGTCATTGCCTTGTTCTGTGTGCCTCAAATTACCGTTCAAATTCTCATCTTGGCCATGGAAGATCAATCCCTCGTAACGCGACTATTGGACGGTTCGGAAACGTATGAAACTTGCAAGAATACGTACTTCAACAATACGTTGGGAATTCTTGCCTTGGTCTTTTTGGTGCTACAATTTGTTGTTTTGATTCTGTTGGCTGGAGCATCACGCGACCTCCCATCCTTGTTCAACGAGACTCGAAGTTTGTTAGATGTGGGATTGCTCGCATTTAGAATGGTGTTTGTCGGAGCGCTCATCTTGGTGGGAACTCACACATATTCCTCGGCAGTTACAGCCCAGTATATAGTCCTGGCCTTCTTGGGGGGAGTCACGGTAGTACACACGTGTATTCGAATCACCTGGCCCAAGTTCATAGTGGCCAAGTCGGGGAACAGAATTGTGGTTACCAAACTCATATCGGCTCACAATGAAATGAGGACACGGGCACAAAGCTTCGCATCATCATCGGGTGCGCTTTCGCCACTCGATCCATACAATAGCAACAACTTGTACGGTGGTTCAATGATGACAGGAATCATTATTCCAAGGACCTATGACGCAGCAGCGATTTTCTCATCCTTGACTGGCCATTCCAGCGCCCCCAAGGGACTTGTCGACTCGCAAGCAACTCCATCCGATGGTGCATATGCTGGAAATTTGGAAACTTTGGAAGAAGAAGATGACAGAGATTCGTCCGAGAATAGCCAAGGAGGTATCCATGGGAACACTAGAGCAACTGATGGTAACGATGACGATGAAGATCTTCAATCCACTGGCAGTAGCGTCATCCTTATCGAAGAATCCATCGATATGCCTCAACTCACGCGGTATCAATCTCACTTTTCAACTTCAACGATGGATCGAATTCGTCAACTCCGCTCGTCACCCTCACAAACAGGCCACATGTCGACGCACGATATACATTTGAGTTTCGCGAGAACCCATTCCGAAGCCAGCATGCTAGGAGACAATGCATTCAAGAATATCCGTGTCCTTTCACGGCGGGCTCTGTCACGTGGTCCACCATCTACAACACAAATCATCACGGATGTTGTTGAAAATCGACCTCAAGATCAACCAATACAAGAGTCTACAAATAATATACCTCCTACTGATTCATCCTTGCCTCCAGGTACCAAAGGTGAAGAAAATCGAAATGTGCGTCAACGCCCGGCCAGAGGCAGAGGATCCAAGGAAAGAATAAGCAATGCTGGGCAGAGAATGATGTCTTTGCTTGGTGGAGGTGGAAGTATTGTCAGGTCAGATTTTTCAAGAAGAAGTACAAACAGTTCGGATAGGATGAAATCGGTAATTCCTCTTACGATCGAATACAATCCAAAGCGAATATCTGACACGATCGTTGTAGCAGAGTACGAGCCTCCGCCAAGGCGATTACTATTACGCATGATTGATGTACAACGAATGTTGGCCAAAGTCAACCAAGCCACATTGACTGGCTTGAGTGTAAGTCCCGAAGATTGGGAGGAGATTCGTGATGCTTGTGTTGCCCTTGGCGATGTCTTTGTTCGAGAGGTTGACTTTGATTGGGAACGATACCACGAGGGGGAAGGCTTATACAATAGCGTGGAATTCAACATGAACGATTCCCACCCATCGGATTCTCCTCAGGCTCTACGTCCAAGTAGTCAAAATGCGCTTCATGGTCAATCTGCGGAACGAGGGCTTGCCAAACAAATTTCTTGGAAACCTGGACTTATAGGAGGTCCTCCTCAATTACTCATCGACGAAAATCCCATGAAACCATCGATTCTTCGAGGCCGTGACTCTCAAGCAAAGCCAGGGGAAGCAACCGAAGCGATAGGGGATGGAGGGGACAACACCAAGTTCGAGGAAAGGATATCCAAGAAATGAGTTGAGACTTGAACAATAACTCAGAATGTTGCGCAACACCATCTAGAGACAGAAATGGGAGGTATGCACCTAGAGTCTACCATACTAATCATGCATGGGGACAACACGAAGTTCGAGGAAATGATGTATATGAAATGATCGAGAACTACCGGTAGTACTCAGGAGATCCTTATTGTTATAGTTGAGACGTCAACAATATCGCACAATGTGGGGGGGCACCATCCAGGACTATGCACAAAAATGGGATTTTTATGAACCTTAAGTCTACCATTCAAGGGGACAACACCAAGTCCAAGGAGAGGACATCCACGAAATGAAATGATCAAGAAACTAAAACTCTGGAGATCGGTGCAGTTAGTTGTCAACGATAACTCAGAAGATTGCGAGACACCATCTACAGAACTACGGACAGATAGGGGAGGCACGCACCTAGAGCCGACTATCAAGGACGCGATAAGGTTTCATCGGACAAGCATCCTAATGGCAAGGTAGGGAAGCACGACAAACTTCATTCCAGTAAGAGTGCAAATAGGCTATGACGTAGAGATGTTCGACTTTTTCCTTGCAATATCTATTGGGACGACTACGATGGATTGTCAACAAATCATGACTAAACCTGGGCGTGAAGGAAGGCATTTCAAGACCGTAGCTGGTACAATGCCTCTGGAACTAAATAAGGTGTAGGTGTGCAGTCTTCACACAACTCTGTTTTGTTAACAGGCAAAAGTACCGGTAAAGCACAGTAAGCTTTCTAGTCTTGAAATTTCGTATATATGGGCGGATGTGGTGAATGGGGAATGGGATTCCTTGTATCATACCAGGTACCAGGGGATCTGCCGGTAGTATCTGGTAGACGTCATTTTTAACTGGTACCTGGTACACTCCCTACTGGTTATTATTACAGTGCATTGTTCCTGTACCTGCTACGATCAACACGATTCACAAGGGAGCTACTTCGAAGCACGTCGTACCGGTAGTAAAAAGTCCAAGGTTCTGGTCGGCGTGATGCTATCGTTAAAAACAACGTTCTCCCATTTCGCCTTGAGGTTTCTCGACAGAACAGCGACATTGGGAAACAGCATCCGCATCCATCGACGGGTCTTGGATGAATACGTTTTACTTAAAGAAGTTAGAAATTTTGTTCCCAAGGTGATTCAGGAGATGTCAGATGCCGTTCCACAGAGCTACTGTGAATCAGTAAAAAGTCTGCAGGGATGCCATTAGCCATGGCGATGGTGATTGGGGTCGATTGATGTTTCTCTTTTTCTGGGTTCTCTTTGTCCAAGTCGAGCATGTTGTCAAGACAGACCGATATATAGGCATAGAACGCCACAAAATATCACTCACCTCTTTCGTATCTAAGGGCCATCGGTGCATCTCCAATACTTCCAATCCTGAAAGGTTTGATTGGGTAAAATCATTTAATGACTGGCCCTGATATTTCTCTCTACTTAGGCCCCCCACACATTGAAAGGGACATCGTGGTTTCGTTGCTTCTTTGCAACACCTACTTCAAGGTCAAAATCGAACCACGCCAAAAGTGCCTCTTGCTTGGTACATGTTTCAACGTTTGTTTCTGCTGTCAACCAGTTCTGTGGTCCCTTCACGCTTCCCGCGTATTCTCGCCCAGAAGTGAAAAAACGGACCTTGGAACCTAATACAGAATCTTTCCCAATCTGTAGAATCTCTTGTAATTTCCTTCTTTCGCATCACCATAATTTCTTCTTTCAATAACGACACTCCATGATGGTTCATCCAACTGATTTGAATAACGCTGCTGTTGAATGCATCGAGGCAAAAGACTACATAGCAGCAATAACGACATTGACAAAGGCTCTCAAGCGTGTGAAGCTCATGATGTCGGGCGACGCAATGGTTTCTGAGAACGATACAATCGACTGTGAGAATGACATGGCAAGACCGACCTTTTATTGTGACTTTGTCTGTTCGACGCCTTCTTCGTCCTTTGAACGAACGTTTGAGAATGGGGGAATTTGTTCCAGTTCCATTTTCCGCAACCCGATCCGCTTGGCTCACAATTTGCCATGCATTGAACTTCAACGCTGTGAATTGCTTTCCTATGTTATTCTATACAACCTTGCTCTATCATACCATCTAAGAGCAATGGATGAGGATGATGAAAACATTCGAACAGCTTGTCTGGAAAAAGCCTTGACACTCTATGAGCACGCTCATCACATTCTATCGAGTCAAGAGATTGATGTTTCCCTTCTTCATACTATGGCCATTGCGTCCAATCTAGGACATATCCATCACGTCAGGGGAGATGAAAGAAGGGCAGAAATGTGCTTCCAACACTTACTTTCAACTATCTTGTACGTTGTTGATTGTGGAGAAGGAGGGAAGATTGAATGTCTGGATGGCTTCTTCCGGAATGTCATGCCTCTGATTGGTCAAACCTCTTCTGCTCCCGCAGCATAAACGTTGCTGACCTCCCAACACCAATTTTGATACAAAACCCTTTTTGAGACCACTCATTAACAGACTAGTCATACGAGTACTTCTGTATGTGGTAGTTGTGCTCTAGAAAAGTTCTGCCAGGATGGTTTCAAGGGACTGTAACAGTCAACGATGCCATGGATCAAACTCTGCTCAACTACCAATGTGAACCTAATGAACAACGTGTCTAATCGAACATCACCATGATGATTGTTGCAGGTAAAGTAAACAGGTCCTAGTGGCAACCGCACCAATGGTCACTTTTTATACTCTTAGCACGTTTTATTTCTTTTGTGTTAGCGCCAAATACAAGTAGACGATTGGAGCAAGGATCAATTGACAATCCAAACGATCGACAAAGCCTCCATGTCCAGGAAAGAGTGTTCCAAAATCTTTTTGTGCATAGGCTCGCTTGATGAGTGATGCAAAAAATCCACCAAAGGGTCCTACCAATGACACCACTAATGCCAGGGCAATGGCATCCTGGCGGGATTGGAGCAAGTAGTAGGATGCCAGACTGGTCGATAGTGTCGCACCAAGAAAACCCTCCAATGTTTTACCAGGAGAAATGACTGGAAGGAGAGTTGTTCGACCCAAGGTAATACCAAAGAAGTAGGCCATAGTGTCATTAATGACTACCAAGGCCGCTGGCAATGCCACCCATTTCATTCCAAACTCTTCCAATGTAGAAATCCAGTACGATGATGGAACAATGACGAGTACCTGAGAAAACAGAGAAACATGAAACAACACGCCAGGACAAGGTATGATTGGCGACAGTGTGTATAAGTGAGCTTTGGAGAAAGCAACAATATATCACAAAATGACAAGATTTTGTTGACTTACAATGGCCATCAAAGCAACTGCCATTTGACGCAAAAAGTCGCGAAACTCTTCTACTTCGGCGCGTCGATGATTGAAACGCAATATACTCGAAACAAGCCCAAATATTGCCATTCCTGTGGCTCCTGCAGCAATTTCTTTGGATGCCCAGGAAACAATGCGAGGTGCATTCATGGCGATACTTGCTGTCAGGAACCACCACCATTTGTAGAATGGATGAGGAAAGTCACCTCCAATAAGGTTGGTAGTTTCCTGATACATGGCTACCTGAAGCAATAATGTCAATGCAATCAAACCATCTTCTTTCAAATACTTGGCAATAGAACCAACCACACCTAGCATTAGTGCAGCAGGAAGGGTGCGTCGTCGAAGATCGGCAAGTCGTTTGGCCAGCTTGGTCGGAGTGGCAACAACATCTTGAACAGCAGTGAGATCTACCACAGCTTCGATTTGTTCTGATGGATTTGTGTCTATTATGTTGTTGTTGTTGTTGTAGTGGTGGTGGTGAGTAGAATCTGATATTTTTACCGGCACTGCCCCAGTGTTGGCTCGAAATGCCGTCAATGACGCACCTGCAATCTCTGGCGGTAAAGTTTCATCGGCATTCACAGATACGGTGGGTTCACTCTGCGATCCTCCTCGAAGAAGACAACTATTGTCCAAGCTCCGACTGCTGGCACCACCCTTTCTAGATTTGGATAGTAGTGTTGGTGATTGTCGAGCAATGGTTGGCACCCCCGATCGACCTGCCAGCGTTGATTGCCAAAATAATGACGAGACCCATGCAGCGAGACAGAGTCGGATTCCACTATGCCTCATTATTTCTCAAGCTGTTGTTGTTGTTGTTGTTGTCAAAAGGTTCTTGGTATTTGATTTTCAAGGTTATTGTTGTACTACCGGTAGTATTCCCATCGCCGTGTCTCGAGGATCGGCGGGCCAAACATCACGTGTGTATCTTGTCGCGAATGCACGTCTTTGGAATTTCAACGTGACAGGTAACCTTTTACTCGAATGAGTCGATATCTAGAATCGGCAACTCTGTAAAGAAGCTACTGACTGTGAATTTTGTTTTTATCAAAACTGCACTGACAGCTTTGAATTGCAATTTATTTTCCAATTTACAGTCATGTACATGAACAGCTCTTCACAGTCAAACAAAATTCACTCAATCTCTACCTCTACAAGCAAGTAGCGGGTGTAATCTGAAATCACAGTGAAAAAAAGCATGCATTCTGTTTTGGCTAGTATGATTATTTGTAATAACACGCATTATTAAACGTTTTCTCGCAAAACCTTGACGACACTCTTGAAGGCGAACCATTCGGGAATGTCATCACCACCTCGCAACATTTGTCGGAACTTGGTCCCTGACAATTTCTTTTCATGCAATCCCTTTGCCTTGGCGTCTTCGGCCGTGACATATCCCTCTTCTTCCGTGTAGACCAAGTTGAGTGATGGGACGGGGGTGACACCCAATTTCTCGGACCAGGCCTTGGCCGTATCTTGAGCGTCATAGGCACCATAATAATCCTCACCGGTAATACTGGATTTGGATCCGGCCATGTCTCGTCCAATAATGAAATGAGTGCAACCAAAGTTCTTTCGGATAATCATATGTTGAATGGCCTCACGGGGTCCGGCCATGTGCATCGAGTAAGGCAAATATTCCCACAAGACACGAGGATTCTTGGTCTCCTCCTTCAATACCTCGTACGTCTTGTATCGGACATCTCCAGGAATATCGTCGGCCTGTCAATGACAACGACAATATGAGAACAAACAATACCAACAACAATGATCACCAAAACTGCATACACATATAATATCTTACCTGAGTGGGACCACAAGTGGGGTGAACAAGAACAATACCACCCTCTCCAACCAAGGGATCATCCAAGGCCCGAGTGAAAAGTTCGTAGTGAGCACGGTGAACGGGGTTTCGGCATTGAAAGGCAACGACATCCTTGTCATCGGGAAGTTCGGCACGGACTTCGGCAGGGGTTTTGCAAGGAAAGTCACGAACTGGAAAGTTCAAACCCGTCACCTTTCCTCCCATGTAATACCTGCCACGTTCGGTGGCAACCATCAAGGTACCAGGGTGTTCCAATTCAGAAGTTCCATAGCACTGTTTGCATTCCTTGACCTTGTTGGGCAAATATTTGTCAGTGAGTTCCACAGTAGCAATGGGACGATCGCCTTGCTTGAGCAAAATGGTAGTTCCGGGTTGAAGGTCTTCACTATTCGTGTCAAAAACGACTGGAAGACCAAAAATGGTTCCATCGGGCAGGGCCATGTTATCCACGACATGGTTGTAGGTGGCCTCATCCATAAATCCAGTCAATGGAGAGAATCCACCATTCATGATCAACTCTACATCGCACAATTGACGGTCGGTTGCCTCCAAATGAACCGTGGCCTTGGCAATGGCTGCCTCCTTGTCAGCATCAGCCTTGACCACCAAGTCCACCAAAACACCTCCATGGGGAACCTGCTTGGCAGCCATTAATGATCTAGTATGATTATCAACATTGTTTTGTCACGATAAAAAGTTGGAATATCAAAACAAGAAAGTGAGGTAAAGGGGTCTTGGTTCTTGTTCGCCAAATTTTTTCCTTGGAGCGTCATCGGTTCCATCCGACCATGATTGGCAACTTACGTCTCAAAGTGTGCAACAACACTCATGGCATTTCGAGGGGCCATTCCCCGAGGGGCCATGGCAGTAAATGCCGATGCAGAAGCAGTCAAGCAAGCGACAGCAGTCAAGAATCTCATTGTGTTTCTCTTTTTGTTTTTATTGAAATAAAAAAGAATATACCAAGAAAATGAAAACGTTTGTCGCGGTCGATCGAAACCAAAAAATGGACGGCGTCCGCCCATTCTGCATCATTCATCGGTCGAAGATACGGCGTGAGAAGCTATAGGCGTGGCGCGAAGGTGCATCCATTTTATTGGCTGCACGTCTCGTCCGACCGCTTGACCCTATGACGTTTTCGCATTGACAGAGAGAAAAAGATTCGTACCCTGGTACTGGTATCTTGTACCGACACAAGCTACCGGCACGTCCTACCTCGGGGAGTGACGTACCTGTATTTCATACTTGCCGCCGACAGTCATCGTTTATCGGTAGCTATTCTGATTGGTTGTTGGTCAACCCACAAATTCTGTGATTTGTTTTCGTTGTCATTGCAACAATGCGAACGATAGGGTTGCATCGTTGGCAATTGGTGGTTTCACTGTTGATGAGGCTACCGGTAGTGCTGCTTCTTTGCTGTCCATGGCATTGTTCGGCTTTGATGAACAAGGGCGGAAGCTGGAGAGATCTTGCCGCCAATTTGCTAGGAACACCTTCACCCGCTTCGGGTTTGTCACGGACTCTCGAAAAACAACCAGAACAGATTTTGCGGGAACTCAATCTCATTAGTAATGTGGATCCAAAACCCTTTTCTGTCGAACCCCGTGACATTCCAGCAATTCTCGGAGCCTCTATTCCGGTACGTGCCTGTTGTCGAGCAACAAATGAAAAAGATCTATTTTCACGTCGTTGTCATGTGTATGTGTTCTGACCACCAGTGTGTGCGCATCGCATCGCAACAACAATAAAAATAATAAGGCTTTGTTGAGGTTTGGCACGGGAGCATTTGCCGAAGGATACACTATCGAGATTGGCCCGAAAGATGACAAGCAATATACAATTTTTGCATTGGGTGACAAACAACTGATAGAAAAAAGTCAATTATTGGTACAACCTCCGCGGACCATTAGGGAACCGTTGGTCCTGTATGATAGGGAAGGAAGTGCGGCATGTCGACTCGTTCGTGAGGCTTGCTCTATCCTATCATTGCAAGTCCTGATACGATCGTGTCCCAAGAATGGCGTGCAATTTGCCTCCCAATTAGCCAAACGAGGAGAGTTGCAATCTTTACCAATTCTGGAGGATCCCAATACGGGTATTCTTGGACTCAAACAAGACACGGTTGCCATATTGAACTATCTCTTTAAAACATATGGAAATGGGAAAATACCACGAACGATGGAACCAACTCGATTCAACCAATGGACGACGACGTTGGCAATGGCCAGTCGATTGGGGAGTGGATCTGTATACGAGACATCGGAGCCCCCTCCCTTGCCACTAGTTCTTTGGTCCTATGAAAGTAGTCCCTTTTGCAAACGAGTTACAGAACGACTTGGTAGTCTCGAATTGGAATACAAAATCATCTATTGTCCACGAGGGAGTCCCAATCGCCAAAAACTAGTGAATTTGACGGGGAGATTTCAGGTTCCATATTTGCAAGACCCCAATACAGGGATCAGTCTCTGGGAATCGTCGGCAATCTGTGAATATCTTGACAAGAAATATGCTCTCAGTATCCCAACAGCATACTTGTGATTTTTTCATCAAATAGGACCCAGACGAAGTTGACCATGATCCAAGTTCCATTGGTCGTTACTGCCAAATCAATGGTTGCTCTTGGGATCAACAGCTGATTTTCTGGGGCCGCCAGGAGCTAGTTACTTCATGCTTTGCTCGGAAGAGGGCCAGGAATTCATACATTCCAAGGACCAACGATTCCCTCACCAACCAAATGTCAGGGAACTTTCCATCCATTCAGATCACTTTTAATGTTACGAAAAAAGGGCTTTCGACTCTTCCATCGGCACGTGGATGACATTTGGACGATTCTGTAAATTGTAAAACGATGTACTCTTTTGTGTGCTCGTTCCTCTTTTTTCTTGTCTTTTCAAATTTAAGCAGTCACACTTCGGTCGGTGGCAAGTGGGAAGATGCAATCAGGTATGTCTTTGTGCGTCTTCTCGAAAACAGATGATGCAATTCTTCCGTTTCCTTGGCGTATTTAACAAGCGGACGACGAATAGTTGCTGATAGCAGTTGGAATGTTGTCGCGTAGAGTCGTTGCCTATTGAATACATCATCCGGTAAAAGGTACTGCTGCATTGTTTGAACGAGGGAGAATTCATATCCGCTTGTACGTATTCTCTTGCCTGTCAATGAGCGAGTAGGTCATTTATGTAGAAACAATTCTCGCAATAGGGAGGAAGATACCTTCTGTTTATTTTGCAAACGATCATAAACATAGCTCAAGGAATGTGCTAGTTCGTAGGCCGTCGGTCGTTTCGAGGGAATGGGATGATAACATGACATGGTCGCCAAGACCAAAGTTTGCAGATCCTTGTTGGTAGTGTTACGGTATTGCTCTGGAAAAGTTGGTAGTCTCCCTTGTCGCTTGCGCTCAGCAACTTGCTCGACTGTGAGTTGTCCTTCCGGCTCTTTATGAGTCCATGGTTGATGACGAGTCATGACTTGATACAAAATATTCCCAAACCCATAAATATCAGTGTACTGTGGTTGCACATAACTGTTGTTCCGCACTTCTTCGGGGGATCGCCACAAGTCCGCTCGAAACTTGACGGGTGCACCACATTCCATACTAGAGTTACCAATCTTGGTCCTGAGGAGGATTCCAATGTTAAAGTCATTCCATTTAACTCTTCCATCCGCGTAAATAGTGTTGGCAATGTTAATGTCATTATGAGAAAACACCAAGGGAGGGGCTGGGGGGACTTGGAGGGACGTTAACCCTTGATCGTCTTGAAAGGATCCATGAGGAATAGCTTGCAGTGCTTGCAAATCCGCTAGTCCTCGTGCCAAATCTCTAGCAATTCTGAGTCGTTGTCGATTGCGAATGTCATAGGACTTGACAAAGTCACGACCACCGCTGGGTGCCCATTCTTGGAGGATGGATTGTCCACAAAAGGAATAGGCATCAATAACGTACGGACTGGCCGTCAAGAGGTCACTCACCATTACATCCAAGGCATGATGTTCAAATGCGTTTTGATCAAATTCTCTCGACCATTGCAACACTTTTAATACCGCGGTATCGTTTCGGACGGTCCAAGCGATTCGCCAAGATCCTTTGGTACTAAGTAGAGAGATGGATGGATCTTCCATGGTCAATTCATGCATGGCATTGCACGTCGGATGCACTAGGGGTTGACGTATTGGTTCACAGTCTTCCAAAAATGGTCGCTCAAAGGGAAGTACCTCCATCTCGGCCGTTTCTTGTTGTTGTTGTTGTTGCCAAGTGGTTGTGGAAGAATAACTCATGGATTCGAATCGAACGGGCGTTGGATCATCCATGGAAACTTCTGAATGAGACTCCACATCCATTGTAGACCATACCATTCCTTTCAAGTCATCCAGTTGCACAATGCGAGGATGCGATATCATTTCTGTGGCGGACAAAAACGTCAAGAGTCGGGGTGGGAGGTGGGGTATAGGTTTCTGGTTCCGAATCGTTGTCTTCGATATGTTCTGAATGATTGAACCCATCTATATCGCTCTGATATGTTCTTTTTTCTAGAAGACTTGTCTAGTTCCAAAATGTCAATGGGGTACATAATGGAAGCCCGAAGTGATTCTTTGGGAGCCATGCCATGACGCGAAGGAGGAGGCAAGCTAGTGGCGAGCATCACTCGACGATTTTTTGGATATCCAGTACTTCTCGTTTGACCCTGCCACGATACCGATTCCCTGACAACCACTCGCTCCATGGTGAACAGACATAACACGACCATTCCCATGATTATTAAGATCATGGTTTGAGGCACGATTTTCATTTGGTGGGAAGGATACTGTAAACGCCGTTTCGCTGTAATGGCCACCATCATCGTCACTTTTGGCGTACTATTCGTGTGATTATTGTTAGCGCACCCCCAACGCACAGAATGGTTAGTCGAAGCAAGATGATTTCGGCTCTCCGACGACAGGTTGCGC
Source organism: Nitzschia palea (assembly GCA_019593585.1). Classification (NCBI taxonomy): domain Eukaryota; phylum Bacillariophyta; class Bacillariophyceae; order Bacillariales; family Bacillariaceae; genus Nitzschia; species Nitzschia palea. The sequence goes on along the minus strand of SWEM01000539.1, from coordinate 289 downwards.
CTGAGCTAAAAGGTAGTGGTGTTGCTTCTTTTTTTTTAATTACTCTCCAACCGGTTGGTTGATCCCCCGTGAATTGTTGGTTTGAGATGCCGGAAATATTGCAAGGAAAAAGTGAGGCCGTTTGCAAATCCCAAACGTTTATATCCTCTCCGCGCCCGCCACACTCCTACATGGCAGTACATAAAATACCGAGTACGACATGCTCCTTAGAATGATCAAAGTGTACAATGGACTTTTTTCTTGTCGACGAACGGCAGCAGCGTTGATTTTTGGGGGTTATTTTCTGGGT
>SWEM01000538.1:0-21146 GCA_019593585.1 Nitzschia palea | reverse complement strand
GTGTATTCGTCTACCAAAACAAATCTTCGTGATGACTGGAATTAACCACGAGGACACGCCCCATTGCATAACAACCTCGACTTGAACAAGGTGATTAATCAACAATCCTGTCTCTACAACCAACGGTCCACGTCCTCGACCAACAAGGAACCCACCGATACTTGGACCGGCCTCAAAACCTCCTGTCATAAAACGTCCTTTCTCATGAAGCCTTGCGTACAGACTACCCATTCGCATTCCGGGTCCCGCCCAAATCTCTCGTGCGTCATCATCGACAAAACTCAGGTCTTGTAGCGCCCTTAGATTGATGTCAACACCGCCAGGATTTTGAACTCCTCATGCCAACACCGAGAGGCCTCGACGACGAGCAGTGACAGGCATCGCCCCCGATTTCCTGGCACAATTGATTGCTTCAACAACATCTTGGGTGCTAGTAGCATATACAATTGCTCGAGGAAGTGGCGGAACTACACGGCGATTAACATAAAGCTCATTCAACTCAACCGAGACATTTGGGCCGTAGGTGAAACATTCAATATTGCTCAAATTCAAGCACCGAATAAGGTTTGAAGTAATACCTTCTGGCGAGATTGAATTGGATTGTGGCATTGGGATCCGAAGTATTTCGTCTTGCAGGCTCCAGAATGAGGCGTCGTCACCCTTGGGAGTCGCTCTAGAATTGCTGAATTCCTCGTACAGGTCCTCGTAGGTACATGGGGTCGTAGGTGCAATGAAATCGTCTTTTCACACGATATTTCGATTGTTTCGACTGAACGCTTGAGGAACCTGTCACAGCCGTGGATTCCGCTGACTTGAGATACTCAACAACTCTGTCCAGAGTGCAATCGTCACTGAACTGTAAATTGCGCAACTCATACTTGAAATTCTGCTTTCCTGGAAATTCCGCGTGATGAACAATGCGCAAAATGAAACGTATACAGTTTTGACGCCTGATCATGTCATGGTTAAGAAGGTCGAAAGTTGCCGATGTTTGCAAGAAGCTAATATTTGTGATGACGGCAGTCTTCTCCTTCAGATCGATCCCAAGCCACATCGTACTGGAACTTTTTATTGAAAGATCCTGCAAACCCAGCCTGCAAATTGTAATGATTCAGCCAGTGGTAAAAAGAAACGTGATATGCCACATAATTGTGGAAGGTACCGTTTTTGAAGACCTCGTTCAAATCCACCTACTCCAGGGGAGATAGAGCAGTTGGAAATGTCGGGCTATACTCCAAATAAGACGAAAGATGTCCCCAAGTTCTCTCAGATGCCAACTTTTGGAGGACAAAAGCTATTGCCGATTTCTCAAGGTCGCTGAAAAAGTCACCGTAGGTCCTGCCAGCGGAGAATACAGCCACGTTCTCAGGTGCCACCACGGGCAAGTCGAGGAACGCCAACAGGTCGTCAGTTGTTGCATTCCATGATACCTCGTAGTCTTCGTAACGAATCACAAGGACAGGAAGATCAAGCTTCGACTCTATCTCATGTGCATGATTATGCCAGAAAATATATCTGAGGAAATCAAGATGGCATGGTACCACTTTGAGCACATCCCAGAGGTTCTTGTCAATAGGAGGCTGAAACTTCTCAACTCTGCCCCATACATCGACATGCTGATCACAAAATGCACGAAATCCATCAGGATTCTTAGGGTATAGATTGATCTGATCTTGGAAATGCTTTCTTTCATGATTGTACCGTGCCACGATGTTGTCCAGTGGATTTCTATAGATATGGACTATCTTTGAAACTAAGGTGGCGTTGTAGTGAAACTCTGGTATCCCGTTGTCGACGTGCTTCGTATAGCGCAAACACTCCTCAAAAAACTCATCCTGAGAAATTGTGGTGTGGTCCGGGCTACATCGAAAACAACGGCCACCACAGTGAGTTTTCGTAAGGACAAAACCTTGCTCTGGACGATAGGATTTGTAGTACTTCGTCAGGAGAAAGCCTTCCTTCGTGGGATAGACTGTCTTGTTACAAGGTAACCAAAATGGTCCGATGTCGTTCTCCGAGACGACCGAAACAAGGTCACCCTTTGTTTCCGTGCCGTAATTCGTCGCTACCTTCAACAATGATAGTGAAGAGACCAGTTCTAGGGTATAGGATGTTCCAGAGTTTGGAAAGGAAAGCAACCATGCAAGGCTATAAGGACTCTTGTTTCGACTTCCTGGGATCCAATTGTCGTCTAGCTGTTTGCTAACACGATCTATGCACTCAAAGGCACAACCTTCATCACGATAATAGCAATTTGATACAAGGTTCATGGATCCGGCGTTCCCACATGGGAAAATGGCTTTGGATTCGCATACTTCTTGAGCATGTCGCAAACTGTACCGGTACAGGTGAAGCTTCTTGGAAAATTCCTCCCTACCAAGCGAGTCAATCGTCAAGTCCAAGCTTCGATTCACTGCTTCGTATAACCGGATATCATCTTGATTGGCAACTTTCCATTCATTCGAATCGAAGAATGTAGTCATGACCTCCGTAGCATTCTTCGGATGAACTTTGATACACGTCAAATTTTTCGGTACATCGCTAGTGAGAGCAAATCCAGTCCGTTTCGAGCTCACATACAACATATCACTCATCTCGAGATCGAGGAGCATCATGAGTGCGACAAGGGATTCGTCCATTCTCTCCGTAAGTCCAATGAAATCATAATTTTCCAATATATGCGAGACAACATCTCCGATTTCATTTAAATCCTTGAGACGAAGAAATTCCACTTGGTAATTAGCCAATGCCTCTTCACCAACTCCAAGGGCCCGAGACGACCACTATGCAGTCGCGAGACGACTTCTTATTAGTTGGCGCGAAACAAGCACTAACAATAGCAAGTCCCGAAAGAATACTTGCCTTTACAAATGATTCATCTGTATTCTCTCCGATAAGACCCTTCTTGGATATCTCATGATAGAAAAATGACGAGAGAGCCCGGTCTGCTGGTGACCTGATGAATGACCACAGAAAAGATTTTCCGCGATCCCGAGAAATGTAATTGAACTTGGTCCTTGGTGACCCATGCCCTGCGCGAATCGCGCAATCGAATGGTACATGATGGCGAGACTGTTGGTGCTGCACAATCCGTCTCGTTACACCAGCCACCGTCGTAGATCCAGTTTTTGGGATCTTGACGTAAAAGAACCCTGATCGACTGTCCACTCCGACATCCCTATAACAGGGAAACTCGTGATGGGACTTGGCAAAGACTCGCACTGGGGTCTGTTGTCGGTTGTTGGCTGGGCATTCTTTGCACTCTTGACTCGAAGTCAGGGGCAAACCTGGACTCCATGCAAGTTCTCGGTTGTTCGCTATTGTAAAATTATTGACTCCTGAAACGAGCAAACCGGAAACGGAAAAATCCCCTCGTAGGACATTGTCAATGACCGTGGCCCCGTGAAGCACCAGGCCGTGTCGATGTGTGATGCTATGGATTTGTTCCCAAGCCTGGGGGCCGATAGCGATGCCGACTCCTATCGCTGCATCAGAAGATGTCATAACGACATTGTTTCGTACGATAGTGTCTCTGAAATCTCCATCAAATGGCAAGTAGTCAACGAGTGTTATGCCTGCTCGCAGTGATCGTGTACTGCTCACTAAATAATTTCCTTCCACCAAAGCACCTGGCGCCCCAAAGAGCGAAATGCCTACATCTGTGGCATCAACGATCATATTTCGTAGCGCTTGGGTCCTCATACAAGCTATCGCAATTCCCACGGCACGATGACCGGGTCGCTCGTCTCCGGCAAGTGCGAATGTGCTATCTTGTACAACGGCATCCCGGCATCGTTGTCCAGGGTCTCCTTCAGCAATGTGAAGAGTTGCCCAGCTTCGGGTATTCTTGGCCACAATGTTCTGAATTCTTTGTCCAACGTTTTCTCCACCAGCCTGGATTAGGGCATGGTTGGCATACAAATTTTCCCTGACAGGACCAAGTCTACCTCTGTCCCCGTCAACAATCACATGAGAAAAAGTGCAATAATCATGCTTCATGTGCACTGCTGTTGGATGCGCGCTGTCGGATAAGACGAGCAAAGCACGAATACTTTCGTCCTCTGGTTTCCCTTTGGTGTATATGGCTTGATAGGGCGCGGTAAACATGACGGGTGCCGAGAGATTGAAAACAGATCCTGGGCAAAGAACAGCTCTTGCAAAGGGTGCAGACAGCTTGGTGTTTATGGCATCTTGATTGCCAGATTCTATACATTCCTCTGCTTGATCTATCAGGCCAATTATTGAACCAATCAGGAATTCGAGATCAGACTCTTGTTTAAATTCCTCTTGAAATGTGCCTTGTGACGTCAACGGGTTGATGAGAAAACCACCAAATGTTGGCATTGGCTTGTCGTGTCGGCACCCCACGTAATCATCGACTGGTATGCCCAGTTCCTTTCGATAAGTCATGTCAATATTGTCAAGTACGGTCCAATTGGCAACACCATCAACAGCAAACCCAAAATGGATATTTTCACCACGGACAAAGTTGCCTGTCACAATACCGTTTCGCACAATTTTGGAGTTTTGTGTCCCACATTTCCAGATCCGTGCTCCCATTGCAATGCCAATTCCGATGAAAGCATTTGATGCTGAAATTACATTGTTTCGAACTATAGTTCCACTAAAATCTCCATCATAAGGTTCAAAGTCGACCAACGAAATAGCTGCATTGGCACTCCTCGATATGGCATATATCTCATTCCCTTCCAAAATGGTGCCACTCCCACCAAATTGAACCAAACCAACATCAGTAGCATCCACGATTTTATTCCATCGCACAAGACTCGATTGACATGCACAAGATATTCCATCCGCGAATGCACCCAACTTATGATATCCAGCTGGTCCAATAACGTTGTGCTCGATCTTGGCCCCAGTACAACCTTGAATACTGTCACCTTGGATGAAATGTAACACTGTCCAACTTCTCGTATTCATGGCAGTCACATTGGCCACGACCTGACCATGAGCTCTTCCTCCTGCTTGAATCAATGGTCGATGATGATCTTGTCCTGGCGCAGCCCCAAGAATTTCTCGATTGCCATCCACCACAACATTTCTGATTTGAGCAAAATCACAATTTTTCATGGAAATTGCAACTGTGACAGACGGATCATGCACGCGAAGAATCGCCCGGTCTTGTCCTGAAGGAAATCCTTCCGTGTATATAGCTTGTCCAGGAGACGTCAAAAGAATGGTATGATTCAAGTGGAAAACTGCTCCTTTGCAAAGCACAGCACGAGCGAGTGGCCCATTCAGCGCTTTGTTGATGTCTTGATCTGTACCAGATTTGATACATCGTGTATCTCGGAAGAACTCTGACTTCAAAATTCCTTCCCAATCAAAATCGGAAGAGACTTCATCGGATGTTTGCCAGAGGATTTTTCTGCTTAATAGATCAACAATGCGAGCAACACCATCTTGACCTAAATGTAACAGTGGAAGCAAATTTACAATAGGTTTGGCTGTCAAGTCAATATAGGTGTCATGGAGCCGCACTTGAGAATTCCATACAACATGTCGACAAGGACCAGGTTGAGAATTGCCTTTGGCCTCAATGGTCCCAAAACAATCATGATTTGATCCATCTGTGGGATATTGATGTGTTAAATGCATGGATCCCTCCTTGCTGAGAGTGAGAAACGCATACTCCCATGAGTGAGACATGGACCCATTCAATTCAAAAGGTTCGACTCTCCATTTCACGACAGGAGGTGTCGCAGAAATATCATCAAGTGTTAGAGTGCCGCTTGCATCAATGTAAAAACGAAAGTTTCCGTTTCTAAGTTCAATGGACTTTGCAAGGTTGCGGTGTGATGACCTTGTTCGTACCAGTCCATCCTGAGACACCAATCCATGTGCGATGATACCACCAGAAGTCAATATACTTCCTACTTCGTATGGTGTATCCCACCATGTAACGAGAGACGTTTGGATTGCAACTCGAAGAGGAGTTTTGGAGGACCACCGCGAGTCTCGTAGACAATCGTGAAAAACCACGTGTTCGCACGGACACTCATCTTCTCGGTTGGAATAGGAGCTATACTTTTCCAGGATTGCTGGGGTGAGTGTGTAGTTGCAGTGACCTTCGAGATATATGGATCGACGGTAGATAGCCATTCCACCAAAACAAGACCTGACATGGACTATTCCATTGGGGTGCGCTTCGTTGCCAAAATGCGTCAAAAGTGTATCTTGATTGAAAATGTCAAACAAGTAATTGGAGCGGATCTTGGACCTGTTTTCACCCTTCATTGGCTTTTGAATCATGCGTCCACTTAGAGGGTACACGAATGTCCCGTCCTCAAGGACAGTGGCAAAAATGTCGTAGTAACCAAATGGATGATGCATCAAGCCATTGGCACAAATGACGTCCATTGGCATAACTTTGTCACTAAGAATTCGATGCACTTCCTGCAATATCCCATCATTGCTTGGAATCCGATAGAGATCAAGATCCATAACGATGACAGCACCATCATCAGTCTTGGTAATTTCATCATGTTCCGAAGGACCTGGAATTTGTTCAGGTCCTCGATCAGTAGATGATACTCGCGATCGAAGTATCTCTTTGAGGATATCTCGGAGATGTGCAACTCTTTCTACGCGATTCTTGAACCTTGTGGTAGTGTCAGGGTCAGCAATGACAGTGACATGTCCACAAAGGCCGCTTTGGAATTCTTCACTGTAACACTGGGTACGAGCGCGTGAAAAGGCTTGGAACAGCTGCTGGCTGTGTTGGCGCGAAGAGATCAACAGATCAGCTTGGTAAACACAGTTTAGTTCCAACAGTTGGGAAAGTACGTCATGCCTGAGTTTCGTGGCATCCATGGCCAAACCAAGGAGATGCACGCGTCCTCGTCCCAATGACGCTGGTAGAATGAGTTCTCGTCCTATCGGTGGGATGGGCTTCAATGGACAATCAATCTTGATAATAGCTGTGCGTTGATGCTCGTAGATCGAGGAAGAATCCAAATCATCGATCATTGGTCCTGCTTGACTGAAAGATGGCGAATTAGGGCCTTGTTCAACCGATGTAATTGAGCTGCTGGGGGACGCATAATACAAAATTTGTTCTCCATCATGATTATCCTTGGCATCATCGACAGATGCGACGATGCACAGCCATGCAACGACGAAGATTGCTATGACGAGAAAGATCTCCATACCGAGACTTGTAGTGGTCCACTGTCAATTTTGTTACCGACGGCGTTCCCGAGGTGAGGAGTTGTCCAACGCCTTTCCTAGTTACTAAAAACCGTAACGTACGAAATGGCTGCCAAGCATCCGATCTGTTGTTCTGGTGCAACAAGAGTTAACAAAATGTCTAAAAAGTACTACCGTAGGACGTTCTTGCATTTGATCATATAAGGTATAAGCAATTCATTATTTGTTGCTGGGTGGCTTGTAGCATGTACATGTTAACAGTATATGTACCGGCATTCCTCCCCATACCACAGGACTTCGAGAAGTTGGAGAGAGACTCCGGCATAATTGTTGTAACCTTTTTGGCCGCGAAGACCGGCCCTAATTGACCCCTCGAAGTTTCGGGGAGGGACACCATTCGTGTTTCGTTAAGTAGTCGATTGGGATACTTAGACAATGTCCAGCGTGACTGGGCGCATTTAAACTCTCACGACCAAACTTCGGTCCTGTGGCGGTGTCTTGACGAAGCGTCTTTGGTTTTTACTAAAGTCGTTTACTCCGTACCTGGTACCTGGTACCCGGTACCTGTGACAGTGAGGTATACGTGGTGTTCCTCACTTCCTCGCCGAAAGCCAGAAAGAGTCACCAGTGTAGCAAGGGCCAAATCCTCCTACTCTACCAGTCATGGCAAACAAACCCGTGAGGTTCAAGTGGAGACAAAATCCTACTAATGGAGTATCCAAGAAAAAGCCACACCAAGATAAGAATGATTCGTCATGTGTTTTGTTGGTGGGTCGTGCTGTCATTGACATTCTGCGCCCAGATTATCATTGGTGATAATGATGATGTAGCCAACAACAGCATGGCACCAGCTGGTAACAACCAAGAAGGAATGACAACATCACCACAACGACTACAACAACAAACATGTTGCTCATCCTGCACATTATCAAAGACCACTACAGCAACAACTCGGTCAAGCAAATTCATCAAATGTTAGAGGCTAACGGGGTAAAATGGACACCATCTGTGCTATGTATTCCTCTTCTGAACACAGTACGACAATGAAAATGAAGAAGAAAAGCGTACAGCATTTGTACAATCGGCGGCGAAGGACGACACGACAATGATTCTTTGTGGCACGGTTCCAAGTGGTCAAGAGCCCTGTGTCGCATCTCTGGTCGATCAAGGAAAATTGGAGGGTGTGGACAAATTAACAAAGATTGTCCGTAACAACAATTTCAAGGAGGCGGACCAACAACAAGAGTCCTCTTCGCTGCGTATAGCTCTCACCCCTGGCAATCGCTGTCAAGCAATCTCACGGAATGTTTACAACAAGAAGGTCGTGCTGAGTTACATGCTTTCTTTGTTCCAGCATCGCACTATGGAGTGGTGTATCGGATGTATCCGAACTTGAAACACGAGCCCATGAATGTGTTGGGTCATCCACTCTGGTTACAGCTCGGTAATTTCGACTGGTGGAAACAACAATGATAATGAGGAGAATGGTGGTAATCATGTTATTGACTCGGTCTGGAAGGCTTTGCAAACCAGTACACGGTCAAGTCTTTTTTTCCCTAGCTAGAATTGGAGGAGCTGTTACTGATATTACACACACAGCCATGGCGTACCCACATCGTCAACGTGGCTTGTCATTCTCTTTTAGGAACTTTTGGGAATCGGAAGAAGATCGATAAAGTCCTTGCTTGGCATTACAAAGTTTTGCCATCCATGGAACCACTTCGGTCACGGATAGGTTATGCTAATCATGTATCGCGAGCCAATCCCAAAGATTTTGAAAATCGACCCCTTCATGAGCATTATTATCTTGGAAAAAGTGCTCGATTAGCGTCGATCGAGGCACTGTAGGATCCCTAAATGGTGCCGATCGGAGAAAGAACGAAACCGCCAAAGCAATGTTCCAGATTTAGCAGTCGATCCCAGAATCAGCATCCAGAACATCAACCAAGAATGCCGATCAAACACTGGATTTCACTCGTCTCATCAGGGAGGAGTCTGTACTGATTTTTAGTAGCTCTTGCGCCGTTCTTGATGCATGCGGTTTTTCAAGTGTTTTACTACTGGTAGTTATTGCAAGAGCAATTAATTCTATTCTGAAGTGGCAATTTTTGAACTGATATACCGGTAAAAGCAAAGGAAGGGCTAACTGTAAGGTGCTTTGTCCTCGATTCGTCGTCTCATGTACATTCCCGTTACATGTACTGTTTTTTGAAAAAGCCATTTGATGAAATTCCTCTCAATCCCTCCGTGAACAGTTGCAAACCGGATCAACTAACAGCAAAGGCAAGACACTTTTTACAGTTAACCCAACAGAAATGGAATTGTAAGAGCAAACACAGGACGAGCTACGACTTGGCTAACGAAATAGCACACTCATTCTAAACATCTCTGGAGCATCTTGCCATAAGCATCATACTTTTCCATAATTTTTTCCAAGATGTCCTTCTGGTGATTCTTAGCCTTCTGTGAAATCCACAAATCATTCATATATTGTGTGGCATGGAGAGAAATTTGTTTGCATTCAGCATCATGTTCCCGGCACCATTGAATCTTTTCCACTAAATCCATGATATCGTCCCGAAGCGGTACGTAATGGTACCATGGTCGAAGCAATTCTTCCATAGCCCAAGACACACATGTGGGAACTGGCATGAAAACCACAGAATTCGATAGTAGCATCCATTTCAACCCAGTGCTGACATCATTCCCTTCAAGATTGAGAATATATTTATGAGACAGTTGCTCCGCAATGCTCATGTTGCCTGTAAGCAAATGTTGGTACTGGTCGTCAAGACTTGAATCAAGTTGCACAAGGCGATTGAGACCTAAGTCGAAGAGATTTGTTGATGAAATGTTCTTCTCGCCCTTCAAACCAAACCTTTTGACGAAGGCATCAATGATTTCATGTCGCTTCCCCGTTGACACTCCTCTCCAAACCATTGTGGACATTTTATTTTCCCAAGGGCAATCAGGTCTGTCTTCTACCAGATGCTTAAGTGGACGATGAAAGTGACGAGTCATTTCCAGAGGTGCAAGGATAGGATCATGCTTTGGATCACCCCTTTCGATTCGGCTTGCAAGACGAGTCTTTACAAAAATTGGAAAAGGAAATTGTTGTCGCATATCTCCAAAGTGAACAAGCAATCTTTGCGGTTCTGTAACCCTATCAATATTCTTATCTTGAATTGCAGGAAAAAGAAAGTCAAAGACGTCCACCATGTATAAATCAGCCGCGCACGTAGTATTGTACGGTCGACGCAAAAGACCCCTTTCCAATATAAAGGGACGAGAAAAAAATGGTCTTCAATTTCAAAGTGTTGTTTGTCTCATATGGATGATCCAAGTACATCATAAGTTGGCAATGATCAGTGATGTTCAGTAAGCGGGAGTTGTACCACCCTCCCATGTAGTAACGCACCCTCTGATCCACCGAAGGGAAGCGAAAGAACGAGGTGGAGGACAAAGTAATACGTAACTTTTCAATGCTGGGTGGCTCCAAAACTAAAATACATGTTGGTAACGAGGCTACAGGTCTGCAATCCACGTCCGAATGATGATGATGAAATAGACGTACCATCACCAATGATTCCTTCATCATTGGGAAGCATTATCGGCTGCAGAACGTATTCACCGTCAACTGATGTTTCGAATATCGGCGTGAGCCATTCGGGATGAAGGTTCCTGCATAGGATCCAGAAGGTGATCACCAATATCAATACCAAACGCCTCGATTTCCTCATTTCAAAGCAAAGATCGCATAATATAAGAAAAGAATACGTTTCGTTTCCACCGGGAACGCGTGAATCCGGGGCGTCAGGAAGCAGTCATAGTTCTACCGGAATGAACAATGACGGTATTAACGGTACGGTCCCAGGTATTTAAAGAACTGGTAATTAAAGAACCGGTAACTAACAGTAAAAGTATTTATCACTGATTTTTATATATTGGGAACACAATTTTGCCAGGTACCGGTATAGTGAAACGCGGTGGGAAGGGGTAACAGTTATACCGGTACCTGTTACCGTATTTTGCTCGTTTCATTCGTCCCGCAAGTTGAACATTGGTTTTACAGGTAGTCATTTGAATCCTAAATTCCGTTCTTCGCTTCGAGAAAAGCCGGAATTCGAGAAATGTTGGGTCCTGGGACCCCTGCACTTGCCAAGGGCAGCTGTTTTTGACCGGCAACAAAATTGACAGCGTCCCGGTATGGAGATCTTGTAATCTTCGTCCATGCAAAGATACCATGGACTTTGCCGCCACCCGCGCTTGAACTGTGTCAACATACAATTCTTTAGAATGGGATGTAAAAGTAAGAAACAGTCCACTGTTTTGCTTGTTGTTTTCCTGGTGCTCGCAGCAAGTACAAGTTTCATAGCCATTCAACAAACAAAGATAGAACAAGAAGCTGGAAAGGGAACAGAAAGACGAAAGACGGAAGTAGCGGATGGCAACCAGTCAAGTTCCTCACCACCCTCACGTTTCCCTCTTGAGCCCCAGCTCACTCTTGGATGCAGCGTCAAGTTCCAGTACACAAACATGTCGCTTTGTTACTTCTTGCCATATGGGGCCAACTTCGGTGACGAGCTAGGGCCAGCTGCTGTGAAGCGCATTCTCGAGTATTACTTTGGGTGTTCTTCTGGGGATGTACATGTTATTGACCTAGCAACGTCCCATTTGGAGGCACAAAATCGAACTTGCCTCTTTGCTCTCGGTAGCATCTTTCATTACACAAGAGACGGCGATCATGTCTGGGGAACTGGCATTAATCCATTTCGGCAACGAACACATGCGACATGGCTTCATGTCCACGCCGTCCGGGGAAATGAAACGGAACGGAAAATGAAGGAGTGGTACAAGTACGACAGCGTACCGCATGTCGATCCAGGTAAGCAACTCACAAATCTACGCTCGTCGTCAATGTCGACAGTGTCCTATGCTAATGCACATATTTGGGGCACAGGGTTTCTCATTCCTAGTCTCTACCAAGGCTACTACCATTTACCGACAAAGTCCATTGGAAAGGAACCTGCATATGCACTTCCCAAATTCTGCTTCATTCCTCATGCTCAGGATTTATCCCTTGATGAGATCAAGAATCCACCTCCTGATTTAGAGATCATATCGGTGATGCAGCACTGGGAACCTATGGTAGAAGCGATTCGCATGTGCGACTATGTTGTGTCGACTTCTCTACACGGTGTCATCGTTGCAGATGCACTCGGGATTCCTACTAAATGGTTTCAATTCAACTCATCTATGACACAAATGACAGAAGGCGAATTCAAGTATCGTGATTACCTTTGGAGTATTGGTCGGAATATCACAAAACCTGAAATGACCTTCAGTATGGCAAATTTCAAGAGGACGTCCACGTACATGGATCCAATACCGAGCGAAACACGGAAATCACTTGTCCAAAAGTTTGTTTCTTCGTTTCCGTTTCACATTTTCCGGAAATCCCTCGTTCCTCTTCAATCGACAGAGCTACAGTCTGATTGCGACGTGGGCTTTAAGGACGGAAGTATGGCATTCTGTGTGCTATCAAAGGAGGCCAGCTTCATTGATGACATAGGTGTGGTTGTGGTGAGGCGTCTTTTGGAGAATCGTTTTGGCTGCAGTGCAGATAGTCTACCAATTATTTCGGTTGAGGAACGAGCTGGAGGGCGTGACGGTACGCACTGTTTTTTTACCCAAGGATGGGCCATTGGCTATGCAATCGATGGTGACTATGTATGGGGTGCAGCCACCAAGACAAGTAAACTGCTAAAAATACCAGCTCAAGTCTCCATCATTTCTGTTCGGGGCCCCGAAACAGAAGCAAGCATACGGAAAAGTATGAACGCAAGTTTACCATTGCCATATGGTGACCCTGCTTTCCTTTTGCCGTACCTCTATCGGCAGAACAGGGTAACGAAAGCACATGAAAAGGGATTGAAATTGAAATCTCGCTTTTGCTACATCCCGGACGGGACTGATGACAAGCAGATGGTGTCTGGAAAGTTGCCATCAAGTTTGAGATTGGTCGCATCCAATCTTACCTCCAAGAAAGCTCTCATGTCCGTCCAGCGGTGTGACTTTGTGGCTTCATCATCGTTAAGCGGTATAATCCTTGCTGATTCACTTGGGATTCCTACGAAGTGGTTACAATTAAGTAAAGGAAACGAGCACACTTTTGAGTTAGTGGACTACTTCTCGAGCACTGAGAGAAAAGTTGGAGCATTTGCACGTGACTTTGACAACATCCTGGATCGAAACAGTTACATGCAGCCACTTTCACTAGATGATCGTGAAAAAATTGCAGATCAGACAGCAGCCTCATTCCCATTTGAACTTTTTAAGACCCAGCAGAATAAAACACTGGTCATCATCATTGGCAGCATTCGCGGTGGAGAACTTGCATGGGAGTCCATGTACAAAAACTTGCTTGATCTCAACTCGGCAGATTTGGCGCTTGTGGTCGGCGAACGGCCGGCGGAGAATCGTAAATCTTCCTTGTATGGGCGGGCAAAGTATCTTTACGAGTTCCCTGAATTCGATAATTGGGCGGATGCAATTGATCTGATCAATGGAAAGGGGTGGCGCGATGACTTGCTTCCGTACACGTCGAACATGAAAGGTTTGTTCGGGGCAGCAGATGGGGGCAAAGGGAGCGGTGCGGTGATTTTTATGGCAAGGTGGTATGTCACCAAATTGTTGGAGAAATACAGGCTGAAAGAACGTTATGACCGATTTGTTTTAACACGGGCTGACCATTACTACGGGTGTGCACATGATTTGAGTTTGTTGTCCAGTGCTTTCATCTGGGTTCCATCTGGCGAGGATTATGGCGGCATTACGGACCGCCACATGATATGCAACAGACACCACATTGTGAAGGCACTGAATATTTATCCAAATATAGTGCGCTACCCGAAAAAGTACATCGATAGTCTTTGGTTTGATAGAAATCCTGAGAAACTGATAAAACTGCGCTGGATAGAAGAAAATATATGGGATGACGTGCGACGCTTTGATCGAGTAATGTTCACTTGTGCCGAGGATGGAGATGAAACACGATGGCAAGTAAAATCTGTCGAAAAAGCTTTTGAAGGAGTATACTTAAAGTACGTACTTGAGTACAATCAAACAAAGTGCATATGCAGTGGAATGAGGTGGAGCCAGGGAACGTGTACACATGACGGTGAGGTATAAACTTGTTATCAGGGACATGCGACAGAGTGCGCAAAAAGATCAATGGCAACAAAGAGTGACAATGGCAAATCCTTTGGAACCCAACTATTAGCTCACTGTCAACGATTAGCTCGCCGCATAGCTCGAATGGACTGTGACGATGACTTTTCCGCACATAGATATTGAAGCTACCAGTGTGACATGGATATGCAAAAAGGATACAGAACCCTGTGATGGGGTTGTGCTTTGATGTTTTGTTGTTATTAATCTCCTTTTACTACAACGACTTATAAACTGCCATTACCTAGCGTAGTATCCTAGAAAATAGTTATGGTTCAAGGTGACATTCACTTCGAGTTTCCGCTTTCATTTACATCTTCTGGTACTGTTCGATCACACCGGATGATCCCCTACACTCTTCCCATAAACTTTTTGCATTGAGCCAAAAGTCCCGTCCTTGCAATCCTCCGTAGGTCATGTTGTTGTCCAAAATTTCCTCCCCAGTGCGAATATCCTTAACACTCTTGCTAGCATGGTCTTCTACAATGTTGCGGATTGGAAAGTAAAACAAGACGGCTTCTCTTCGGAACTCCAAAGGTATTCGCTGCAATAGCATCAGTTTTTCTTGGTCACTGAGCATACCATGTGCAATGGTCTTTGACATCAAATCACTTGGAGGGTATTCTATATTGGATTCATGATAATCCGAAGCTAGATTTATGTTGTAGGTGCCGTTGCAACCATGGTTCACAAATAACTTCGACGAGCAGGATAATGATACTGCCAGACAAGCAAAGGATAAGGTCCATCAAAAGCTAAACGAGATCCTTCGTAATGAGAAGGTGATGAGTAGCAAAAAAATTGTCCTTCTATTTGACGAGTCACATTTTCTACTCCAGAGGAAATTTCAATGCGATGCCTTTCTTTTTCGCTGCATACGTTTGTGGTTGCGCAAAATTCGTGATAGGCAACTCGTTGGTGTCTTCGCAGGAACAAATCCAAAGTTGTGTACTTTCATTGCTGAAAGTGATTACCTTCTCGAACCCAAAGAAGGAATGTCGAGAGAGGATCGGCTGAACGATCTAGAATACAAGGAATAAGGCTGCAAGTTTAACCCTCCTTTTTGTCAGACGACGACAATGGCATGCTGTCTTGACAAGTTGCCTACCGACCCTCAAGCTACTGAATATGCTCGCGCAGTTTACTACGGCCGTCCTCAGTTTGCACTAATGGCAGATGATAAATCCAAGCTTGATGAAGCCATCCCAACCGTGCTTACTCGGATGCTTCTGTCGGACACCAATGTTTCTGAATGGGACAAGAACCGAAACACTGTGATCAATCTACTGTCAACCCGTGTACCAATGGGACAAACATCAATGGCGGTGACATCCGAGCTTGTCGCAAAGGGTTACGCTAATCTTTTGGGATACATCCAAGAATCCGGGTGGCCTCAATTGGCATACTTGCCGGATCCCGTTTGTGCCCGACTTGCCATGTGCATGATGGACGAACACTTTCAATGCAGGCTACAGCAGCAGACTGCCAAGAAAGATATCAAAGGAAGGAGCAAGAGATGGTGGACAAGGAAATTGCAGGAGATGTTTTCCTCAGGCATGGTCAGTCCTGAAAAGGGTGACTTTGGGGAGGTTTTTGTCGCTCTCTACATGCTGTTTTGCGCCGACTTGCTGCGAAAAAGGAACAATGAGGATAACACACTCGAAGGCGACAAGCTGGGGTACACCCAATTTTCGGTTTCACTGAACGCATGGCTCCACCGATTGGAGTCGGGAGGTAAAGAGCACATGGCAAAGTCTGAAACTGATAATGTGCGCAACGTGTCGGCGGCGTTCATTCAGGTGTGTCGCAACAGGTGTTTCATGGAAGAGTTTGGCAGATCAAAGGTTTCTGAAACAGGTCTATGAGTCAGGATCTGCCTTTTACGTCTTTCAAGGATGTCCCCTGATTGACTTGGTAATCCCTTTGCGTGTCAAGACAGACTTTGAGTTTGTGCCGATGCTGGTTTCGATCAAGTGCCCATTGGGAATGTCGTTTGGCTACACCGAGGCAGAAACTGTTTGTGAGAACATGAAAAAGAAAGCAATCAATGATGAGTTGACAAGGCACTCTGTTTGCTAATTGTTTTCGGGGGCGAATCTCCTGATGCCAAGGTTTCCGGGGAGCTTACCGATATCATCGGTGTTGTAGCAAGACAAATCTTTGTCCCTGGTGAGAACGACACTTTCGGGTTGATTGACGCCTTCAATGCGATGACTCCGAAATCCAAAGTCCATGCCGAGTTGTTTGCTTCCCATCCATTTCTCAGGGCGCATGGAGGCGATACTAGCGAATCGGACGCTTCCAAGGCTCTGCGTTGTAGATCGAAGAACGGATTGGTGAATAAATACAGTCGCCTCAGGGGAGCGGTAACGAGCAAAAATTGTAGGAAGACCTACTAACCCTTGGTAACCTTGTGTTTACACACTCACAACATTTACATCGGGACTGCAAGGCTTTCAACCATATTGTTGACACAACCAATTTTTTGCAATGGCATGCTGATTCAACCGAGGGTATTTGATAAACTTTCCACACGATTCTTCATAGACTAGTTCTTGCATTCCAAACATGAAAATCGCTTGGGTTTGGGACAAGGATCTTGCCGGTTGTGGTTGCTGTGAAGGTGCAGTTGGAGGGCAAAGGAGCCGGTCGAAAGGTTGTTGGTGTGTGCTCGTCACCTCTTTCATGGGCAGTCGACGGGGCGTATTTTCGGCCCAGCATTCTTGGATGAATGCTGTGACCGGGTTCAGCCATCGAGAGGAACATTGCAGCCGCAACCCGCGAGATTCTAGCAAAGAATTGGGAATACCATCGTAGGGTCCGTGTCAACGTAGTCGTCGTCCTCTTCGTCGCGGTGTCCTCGACGGTATGCTTGCCACCATGTTGCTTGCACGACTGCCGGTAGTAGTGGTTGTTCATACAATATTTATCGCACCGAATCCTTGCCCTACATGTATAAATGTGCAGACATGGATAGTCACGCCACATGCGCACTTAGGGTGACGATGATGGTAAATCAGTAATCATCTATTGTCTCAGCATGACACTGTACCTTGGCCACCTTGGGGTGGCAAAGTCACTTCCCACCCACGACTAGGGTCACCGGCAAGACAGATTTTCCCCCTAATAATATAACTGTGGTGGCCCATGCTTGATTGAGGATGCAAGCCTCATATCGGTACACCGCGAAGAAGCGTTGCCTATATGTGCCTGATGGCCTTCACATCCAGAACTGATGTCAATACATAATCAATCCTTCCTACAGGCGATAAATCCTAAAGAGTAGGTTCTTTCACATAGTGCCCTAGTGATGGCATAAGGTCTGCACAACGAACTAGGGCATATGTGATTTCAATTAATACATGGGAAACTGGGTAGTTTTTCCTAAGTCACATTAGTCTGAACCTCCGGCACTTTCATCCCCTCTGCGTCCTCCTTTCCAGTCTGTCGAAATAAATTTTATTGCCCAAGAAGAGTACAGAGGCTCATGTTGCAGGCAGAGCTGGTCTTGCACTTCTCCTAAAGTGTTGCTTGTAGCCATGCCACTCCTTTATAAGTATTGACCCAACTATTGTACCAGCGATTATTCATTTATGTCACAAGAAACTTGGTATCTCCCGTTGTGCCACTACAAGTAGCACCTCTTCTCACAAACGAGCACTCACAATACCAGTACTTTCAATTTGTTGTTGCTGTTGTTGTTGTCGTTGCAGGGACGGTGAGTGATGATTTGTTAACGCAGTGGTAGCCATGAGGTCAAAGGGCCAGGTGTCATACTGTCAAAAGACATTCCAAGTTTCCGTGATGATGATTGTTGCTCAATTTTGTTCTCACCTTTGAATTTTGATTTTCTCTCCGTTGGACGTTTTTGCACTACACCCAATCTAGTAGTGCCCGCGAGTGTCCTCCGACTGTTACCTCTGCCAGCCACATCAATCTGATTGGTGTTTGTTTCCAACTAAAGGCCAAAGATGGTTATCATGATGATCGGTCGAGCATCGTTACCTCTCGTCCTTTCTGCTGCAGTCTTCACCTTACTTTTGGGATCAGCTACTGCTGCCCCTCCTCCATGCTGCTCGGAGGATCACCGTAAATGTAGCTCGCCCACGACGTATGATGCTTGCAAAGCAAGAGATGGTGGAAGATATGTTTGGCTACCAGAAGGTGCCGAGACAAGAACCTGTCAAAAGCTTCGAGGGCCAACTGGACCAACATGCAATGTCCATAGTGATTGCTGTGGTACGCTTGTTTGTGAAAGTGTAGCGTCAAATTTCCGTGTGAAGCAGTGTCAGTATGCTCTTGATGCGTGTGCCTCATATGGCAGTGATCCAGCTTGGTGCAATTCAAAGTCAAGTTGTGTTTTCAAGGACAACAAGTGTGTCCCCAACTTTGACTATAGCATAAGGATTCTGGCAAATCTCCCCAAAGATCTGCCGGATGATCCGGCTTGCTGCTCTCAAGACCAAAGTACCTGTCCTACTAACCTTCCAAAAAGTCAAGGAGCATGTGCTGCTAATGCCACCAATAAATATGTTTGGCTTCCCAAAGGTGACTTTACCGGTAACTGCACTCCAAGCCAATTGACTTGTACTGCCCACGAGAATTGTTGTGGAAACCTCGTGTGTGATGGTTTTGCTGCTAACGTTAGAAACAAGAGGTGCAACCATCCAGTCGACCTTTGTAACTCGTTCACAGATGAGCCTTACTGCAAGACACGATCTAGTTGTACCTGGAAGGACGGTAAATGTGTCCCCAACTTTGATTGGACTGTTTTTCTACCTGAAAATAAACCCAAGAACATTCCAGATGATCCTGGTTGCTGCTCAAAAGACTACCGCTCTTGTCCCTCGTGGACCCCCAAAACACAAGCACTATGTACTGCTGATCCCTCTCAACAGCGTGTTTGGCTTCCTAATGGTCCATTGAATGGTACGTGCATTCTGCTCGGAATGAGCACAACTTGCAAGGTGCACGAGGATTGTTGTGGAACCCTCGTGTGTGATGGCATGGCTTCGAATGTCATGGACAAAAAGTGCCGTCATCCAGTCGACCTTTGCCAATCGTTCACAGATGAACCATTCTGCGCGACACGATCCAGTTGCACCTGGAAGGACAACCAATGTGTCCCAAAGTTGAATTGGTCTGTCAATCTTCCTGCAAACAAGCCCAAGAACATTCCAGATGATCCGGGATGCTGTTCCATTAACCATTTGGAATGTCCTAGCTCCACTCCCAAGACTCTGCAACAGTGCAAGACTTTCGAAAATGGAACCGCTGTCTGGATCCCCAAGGGAAATCGACAAGTTCCCAATGCTGGAACTTGTGTGCAACGTTGGGATGTTAAAGAATGTACCAGTCATAATGACTGCTGTGGATCACTGATCTGTGCTCCAACTCCCTTTAATGCTCTCAAGCTGCAATGCAAGCACCCTTTGGAGGTGTGTAGTGAAGTGAATCAAACCCAGAGTTCCTGCGGTAATGTGCCAGGATGCACGTGGTCCAACAGCAAGTGTGTTCCGGCTTTTGAATATTCGGTGGTCGATCCTGCGGCCAAGGGCGCCATTGCTGGACCTCGCATTGTCAGGACTGCTGCCAATGGCAATGCCGACTCTTTAGGTCTTTGCAGGGGATTTGTTGGTTCAGTTCGGGGTGATCCTCACATTCTCACCTTTGATCGCCGCAAGTATGACTGCCAGGCTACCGGTGCCTTTACATTGGTCAAGGCCCCACGTCTGATGGAAGTTCAGGGAATGTTTCACAAACGAGTAGCAACCCAGTTTCCGTCTAATGTTGTAGGGGTAGCGATTGCCTATCCGGGCATTCCCAACGTCACCACTATTCAAGTCAGTGTCGCCGAGTATAATGCCGGTGCTGACAAGGACATTCTGTTGGCCGGGGGCTGCAGTGGACACTTGTACATAAATCGTGTTCTTCAAGCAGCCAATCCCGGCGATGTGATCTTCGGAGATGGCTATGCCATTATCATCAACAAGTTAGGCAGTGTGGACATCCAGTACTTTGATGGGGGGAATCCCGTTTCTTCAGTCCGAATTTTGACTAGTTTCAGCGCAAGGCTTGGTTGCATTATGACTGCCTTGATTTGTCTTCCATTCAACGAGCCCGACATCTTAAAGGGAGCTGCCGGTTTACTGGGAACTCCCAACGGAAACACCACGGACGACTGGACTACAGAAAGTGGTAGTGTTCTCGAGCTCAAGCCCAGCGGCAAGCCTGCGTTTGACTATTGTACCAGCAACTTTTGCGTTGAGAAAGAAACAGACTCACTGTTTGTTTATGAAAAGATATCGCACAGGGATCGTTACAGCTGCAAAGGTGAATATCCCGGCGATATCGATCTCTCAAATCCACCACCAGAAGTCCTTGCTATTTGTGGTGAAGAAGATATTGAATGTACCTTGGAGGGTGTCGTTGGTGGTCCAGAGTTGGCGATACAGAATAAGGAAACCGAAAAAATGCTCTCACAGATTGCCGTAAGCCCCACACTTGTTCCAAATGCGACATTCAACATTCCCGTTCTTTGTTGTGATCGGCCTGTCGGTCGAGGAACCTGTGCAACTGACGATGGTCTTTGTGTGGAGATTGAAAGAAAATGTTTGATCGCTGGGCCACCCACACCCAATCCTACTCCAGCCCCTACACCCAATCCTACGCCTGCCCCAACACCCAATCCTACGCCTGCCCCAACACCCAATCCTACGCCTGCCCCAACACCCAATCCTACGCCT